>JAVQJD010099896.1:0-55475 GCA_036023655.1 Nannoperca australis
AAGACCCAACGTTCCCACCATGAGCAGCACGAGGCGACAACGGCAAGGAAAAACTCCCTTTTAACAGGTAGAAACCTCGAGCAGAACCAGGCTCTAGGTGGGCGGTCATCTGCCTCGACCAGACTCGGTTTGCTGTCAGGTGCACTCCTGCCCACGGAAAAAGACTAATTGAAATCCTAACTGTCTCCTTACTGGCAGTAGTAAGAAGCGAGCACTCTGTCAAGACACAGCAAACGAACATAAAATATTTGACTTTTCACAGACTGTCCAGGCTGGTAAACCTTCATTTGTGTGACTCTGTTACTGGATATAAACATGTTTAAACCTCGGACTCCTGTTTCAAACTACCGTATTGACGTTGACAGAAGCACCCCCAACCCGTCCTACATAGGAGCAAGACTGAAAGAGACACACAATACATTAGAAATGGTGCGGCCGTGTCATTTGTGGTTGTTTTGTTTCTCTTTATGGTCGTTTTGTGTCTCTTTATGGTCGTTTTGCATCTCTTTGTGCTTATTGAAGTGGGTTTGTGTCTCTTTGTAGTCAGTTTGATTGACTACATTGACAAGCACTACTGACAGTCACTTCAAACAGAGGCTATGGCCCAAGGACCTAAAGGGTCAGGAGGCCCAGTAGGGCTTCCATGCTCATGAAAAGTTTCTTTATTCAGATGTAATTGAAACAATATCCATGCTGGCAATAAGCTTGTAAATCTGGCTGTCACTATGCGGCAGGTACAGCACGATATGCTGTGTGTGTGGAGACTGTGGTTTTCAGTGTGTCGATGCATCTGCAACTGGTCACAAGCAGGTGAGAGACAGCTGAGGCCAGCAGCACGACAGCGGGAACAGCTGATCCCTGCAGAACCGGCTTGGAGCTGACCCAGATGAGGACGCTCCACTGTAATCGGGGTCCCTGAGGTAATCTAGGCAGGACATTATCTGCTTCGCTGCTTCTCTGCAGCATCTGGAGGGCTCCGCCACCTGCTCTGGAAGGCCTCCCGCCGCTCCTCTGCCTCTTTTTATTTCGGGTTTGTTTGTTTACTTTTCTCTCCCGGACGCAGCGGGCATCACACAGCCACTTAGACATATCAGATATGTGCCTGAGATCAAGCCGTCGTCCCTGTTGGTCTGAGCCTGCTCACTGAAGACAATGCCTCCTGATAGTCCATCTTACCAAGAAAGCAGGGACACTACGACTCTTCCGCTCTAACTGCCACGGGGAATGCTCTGCTACTTATCCAGTGGCAAATAAAAAAAGATTCCCCCAATTAGATGTTTCCCATGCACAATGTTTCTACACTTATTATCCTCGTGCCCGGGTCATTTCTAAATTGCCAGTTGTACTCGCTTTTGCATCTTAATGTTAAATTAATTAACTGAGCCTTATAGGTTGGTTTGGTAGCCAAGAAAGTCTCTTATTGCAAGTGCGGTCAGAAATATAAACTCTGCATTTTGACCTGTTATTTTTCGTTATATCTTTTGTGTTAATTATAGTTTTAATGCTGCTTTTAACATTTAATAGTACCCTTTGTTTCATGATGCTCTGTTACAATTATTTAATCTTCTATATTCAAGATTTTGTAACAATTTTTCTCCCCAGTGGGAGAGAAATAAAAGTCATCTTCTGTTCTAAACAGATGATCATCTTGCCTTTTCATGTGGCATTACTCACGTTTCTTAATATTAAGGGGCTTGTACTACAAAGAAGAAACAAACAAACTCATTTGATGCTACAAGGTGTCAAGTAACTATGATGTTGTTTTATTACTATGATGAAAATCAGATACACACACGTAAGAAAAGAAAGAAAAGTCTCACTATTCAATCTGCAAAAGGTTGATTTGTGTTTCATTCTCCTGCTCCCTGCCTAATCATTTTTACACGTGTGTGCGTTTGGGCATGCGTCTGTATTATATTCATAATGTGTTCTGGAGCAACACGGTTGCATTTTGCCAAAACATTTAAGCCATATTTCCATACTTCTATATACGCTCGGAGCAGAAAACTGGCGACTCATCTTCACTACGGTCATCTTCCTGCTCGAGGACTAAACTTTATTGACGACGCGCCGCAGGTGGATGTGAAAAACATATTAACATGCCGAAAAGTTAAGTGTGATGAAACAAGCTTGTGTACAAACTAAAATTACTGATTGCTGCTGCAGAAAATGTCATGATGTAAATTTTGATTTATTCCCGTCTAAGAAGAAAAGCAATACATGTTTATATGACTTTATATGTAATCTGTGAACTTATTCGGAATGTTTTGATGCTGCTGAATGTAATTTGATGAACAGGATAATTAGAAAATCGTATTGACTGTGTTGACTGAAACCGATGTGGCCTGGATGCTATCAGGCTGGCTGGATCAATATCTGCACTGAGCTGTCAAAGTAGCAAAATGGCATAAACTCCACTTCCTTTCTTTAGTAAAGAATTTCACTGTAATGTTCCATGATCCATCTTGCTTTGTGAGTTTAGTTTTTACTCCTTACAGCATCAACCTTATTTCCATCTCAAATAGAAAAAGATAAAGTAATTCCTCTCTCCTTGACAAGTAAAAATAGAAGTGATTGTGGCTAAATTGGTATTTATACCACAACTCTTTTTACACATATGCACACACACCAGCTCTCAAGCTGTGTTTTGTTTTATAAATTCTAATCAAAGGTCAAATGAAAGAATATAATTTACTGTTAGTCAAAAACCACTGCTTTCTAACTTCTCTGAATGTCTTCATTAGCATCTTATCAGGCCATGAAGAGCGTCGCACTCCTGACCCAATGTTAATGAAATGGAACTAAAACGAAACTTTGCTTTCATCTGAAATACTAAAAGTACAATCAGGTCTCAGCATGTCGGTGCAGACGGCTCATTTATGTGACGCACTATAACTCAAATGGTTCCCATAATAGACACTGGAAAGTCATTCAGCCTGACCCTATTCTTCAGATATGGGTTTAATTGCCCAGAATATGAAGTGTGAGATCTCCTCACTTATCAAATTAACAGCTCCGAAAAGGACAGTAAAGTACTTAACGCTCGTTTCAGTAGAATGAGTCACGCCAAAGGTAAGCTGTTTATCTGTTAAACAGGGGGGAGCGGGAAGAGAATGCCTCATTGAGAGAGTAAAACATAAAAGTTTTAGTTTGATACAGCAGGTCATGCAGACACAGACAAGACAGTCCAGATGAAAGAAGCTCTGACTTGATCAAAATCCTGATATGCTCATTTCAGTAACCTCCAGTTAATACCGTGTGCTTTAGGAGCAGCAGTGAGTAATTTGCTAATCATTTTGCCCTGGGTTTCACCTCTCAGGCTACATAAAGGTTGCCCTCTCTTCTTGGTTGAGTTGTTAGGGCTGAAAAAAGTGCTTCCTGAATGTATTTTAGCTTAAGAAAGATTTTCAATCTATGTCTTTATTTGTAATTAATAGTTTTATTTTAAAGACAAACAACTACTAGTATTTATTAATGTATTAATTTTGTAGCATGATAACCAATTTCATCGTAATGTTCTAGATTTATATAAATGTACATAAATGCAGGAGTTAGCACTCAGTTTATCTTAGCTTCTTTCTTTTTGTTCAGTTTAAGAACCAAAAAAAAACTTCTCAACCACACCTACTCACTTAGATATGAGTTATTTATGAATTCTGGATTCAGGAAATCAGTGGGCTCACATTAAAAACACTATAGAGACTGAAGTATGTATGAGGGTGAACTTTAGATTAATTTTTCAGGTGCCACACATTCAGTTAATGTTAGGTCATAAAAGGGGCATTTGCAATAAAACTTGTGTGCATTTATGGGACAAGGAGGCCAATAAACCCACTGCAGCTTCTTATATAACTTAGAACTTCTTTCAAACTCTCTTCCAACATCTTACAGTGAAAACCGAAAGTCTGACTTTGCTCAGGAACACTGATTATCTGTAAGGTTCTTCGGGCTCAATAATTGACATTTTGTTTCTTAAAGTATGCAGAGTTTGTGTCCTAAAACTGAGACTAAACACGCTGGGCTAAGGCAGGGCTTCATAAAATATAACAGAAGATGCAGCTGTGCTTGTATCATTTATCTGTGTGGTGTTCATACCATGTGCCTCTGAATCCAGCATCCCATAATAGCTACACAACATGTGTATAAAAGATGCAATACACAGCATATTAATTATGTTTGCATTTGCCCAACTCTGTCACGCTGAAACCCTAAAGTGCTGTTTCAGTTACACTCATATTCAGACCAACAAGCATGCATGCAGACGCACATACATTCAATAGTTAAGCACATGCTTATGCAAGTTGCTCTTGCGTGATGTTTTATTCATGGCAGTAGAAGTATATCCATTCATGAGCTATCATATTTCTCCGTGAGTCTCCTGTGCAGGTCTGGCTTGGCCTAGATAACAGGAAACCTGTCCGGAGGGGAGACACAACACCGCGGCACGTAATAGAAGCTATCATAATGCTTAGCAGGAGAGATGTCCAGGAGCTCATACTGAGGCAGCGTGGCAGAGAAACACCTCTCAGCTGCGGGCGTGAAGAAACGGCGATGTGTCGTGATGCTGCAATTGGAGGTTTGAAAGGCAAGGTTTGAAATGTTTGGATCAATCAAAATCTCTTTGAACTGAAGGAAAGACATCGAAGGAGTTTGAAACTGTTCACACAGCCACAGCTTGTGTTGTAAAAGCCTGATTTGAATTTAGAAAATGTTTGTTGTTTGCTCCGTTCTGCAGAGATAAACAAGAGGATGTGTGTTGCCTGGAAGAACTTGTTGAAAACATCATCTAGACGCGAGGCACGAGTTTGAGGCTTGAAAGAAATGACAGCTCTGCAAATGAAAGTCATTCTTTCAACCAGTGACTTAGTGTGAAGACTTAAATGTGTACAATGATTAGTTTTAAATTAAAATCAGTTCAACAGCTTTTTAGATTTGTAGAGCTTTTTTTGTCAGATTTAATTAAAACTAATCTAATGGGCAAAATATGAGACTGAATCAGTGCAGCAGAATCAAACTATTGGAAGGTCTCGTTACCCCCCTCCTCGCAATAACTGACTGGCTGGTAAATTCACACGTTCTGTCTCTAACAAAGACCTGTGATACAACCAGACACTGAATGCAAGGACTGTAAGAGGTGTCTCCCTGATTGGACTGTACACGCTGTTTCTAAACTGTCGCACAACTAAAGAAATCTTTAAAACCTCCCTGTGGCTCTTTGTCTACATCCACTTTACATGCAAATCAATACATGATAACAACCTTTTAGTACATGATGAAATGTTTTAATTGGCTTAATGGTAAATTAGTACATTTGCCCACCTAGTTCTGCGTTCGATATGTATCAATATTCCATTTCACCACATTAAATTGTACTGATTCTGATCTACAATGGCAGCTGGTTTAATGACGCTGGGACTTAACGGTCTATACTAAGATTTAATGGGCCACTCTCAGATATTTTATAGGCCTACAATATTTGTACTGACAAAACCTGTGTTCCTGTTCAACTGAGTACATATGGATCCAAATGAAGCAAACTGGTGAGATCTGATGCACAAGCTGACTCCTTTCTTACAGCAGAAAGCCACTGCTAAAGGCAGCACTTACGCAGAAACTGACTGATAGGAGAGCAGGAATAGTCCAGAAAAAGTCACATGAGGTTTGTGGATTTCTGTTGAGCAGCAGCACTTTTTGACTATGCACCCATCTCCTTGAGATGAAACTACACTAAGGGAAGATTCATGCACAGACAGCGATGTTACAGAAGCTCAAAATCTACTAACAGAAAATACACACAGCAAGATGCAGGAGGAAAAAAAATCCAGCAACTGGTTGCAAGCCATGCCCTCAGCTGAGGCTACATGACATGTATTTACTCATGTTTGCATTTCCTGCAGCACACCAGTAATCTGAAGTTAAACCTGCTTCTTGAGGGATTAATTCACTCTTAAGTCCTCTTTTAGTCCTGTCAGTGGCTCTATTCATTTCCTGCAAAATCAGATGTGACAAATCCAAGTATTTATGAATCAAGGCCTACAAAAGCCGATTTGAGTTTGTCTGGCAATAAGGAGGGCACTTGTGTGTAGCGCTATACTTTCCCCATGACATACTGTATTGCGAATTTTGGTGATCCTAATTATTTCCCCAACTTGGTAGCACAGCCGGCTGCAGTTTAAAGAAACGCCTGCTGCAGAAAATGGTTATTTCTGCCCCTTCAAGTCGATTTGTGATTGAGTTTATCTGTGGGAGATCATTACAGTCGTTACAGTGCATCCTTCCGAGGGACCTGAATGCAGCTACTTACATTTATTCCTCAGCTGCGACGGCGTGGAGACTGTTGAACTCAAAAGGCAAGAAAGCATTTCGATCAAACGACCTGCGTGTGATTTCCAATCCTTGTTCTTGAATTGTTGATCGCGGCACTTGGGGGTTTTTTATTTGAAGCATTACGGTCAGATCGATCAGACCAGGTAACCTTCAGATAACATTGATAAAGAATGCCTTCACTAATGAGCAATTTGGCCAGCCTTGCAAAATAACACGTCAGCCACAGGTGCATATTTCTGTCACCTTATTCTTTATTGTAAATACAGAAACGTGTCACTTATCATATCATATACCTGCAAAAGGGAAAATGTTTGTTCATCCTCGTTGATACGAAACAAAAACGCATTGAACTGCCCCAAGAATCAAAACTCCCCTCGTCCACCCAGCATCATCTAGTCAAAAAAATGATAACATCCAAAAATACTTGACACTGCCACCAGCAAAAGTATAATGACATCGAAAAAAGAGAGAAACACAAAAACAACAAACCTGTGAGCTCAGCTGCAAGAAAAGTATCACGTTAAAACGTCACCAGGCTTTAAAAAGGACTCCTTTTTATAAAGAAAAGAGGAACAAAGTAAAAGCAAAGGGTTTGATCGGTGAGATTCACCGAGACATCAAAATCACAAAACTCGAAGGCAACAAACAACACTGCAAAATGCAAACCAAAGCATAGCAACAGCAAAAGTCGACAGAAACAAAAAAATAAAAATGTTTCAAAACCACCAATAAATGTTCGAAAAATCTCAATACTGACAAAAGCTGCTTGGTTTCGACCCTCGAAACAAAACTGCAAGCAAGTAAAGGCTTTCTCAAGACCGATCTCGCACCCTTTACCCTCCTGGCACTCGCGATCAGAATAACTGCATGCTAAAAACTTGAAGCCTGGATGTGAAAAACGCTCAAAACCACCATGTCAATGCTCAAATTCAAACACCAGCAAAAGGAGGAAAAACAAAAAAAGGGGGCAATTAAAAAGACAAAAAATGCTTACAAAAAAGCCATTGGAAATGTACTCACCGAGCGGGAGTAAAATGTTGCAATAAAAATGTGATATGGCTCAAAATACAGTATGGCGGTGCAAGCCGAAATGCTGTGCCTTTTCTCTAGATCTCAGCCTCCAGTTCTGTCATGTGACTCATTCAGCCCCGACTTCCAGCAATGAGAGACCAGTGTTGAACAGCTGATGCTGAATGCTCTCCAAACGGCTCGGCTCTCTCCAAAAGTAAAAAGAGGTAGTCCTTATCATCGCACAGTTATGACTGAGCTGGTTGTGTGTTTTCCCCTGGCTTTTTCTTTTTCCCCTCTCTTTTAAAGATGCAGAGCTCACTCGGTGTCAGCGCCGCGGCGGCGTCCACACACGCGTCCGATCCGTTCAGGAGCAGCACGGGGGCTGTTACACACCTCGTGTGTCTGTGCTCACGTGAGGAACGGAAGGGGAGAGGCGTGCGGGTTATCACAGTGGGGGTGGTCAACGCATGTGCGTGCAGCACATTTAAGAACAACACAGCTGCGTGGTTCTCGGGAGTAACGCGCGGCCGTGTCCGTGGAGCTGGAGCGCGTTCAGGACAAACACACAGCAGCATCGCACCCATGATGTGGCGCCAGCCCCTGTCCACGGTGCTGGAATCTGGCCGGTGTGACAAACAAGCAACAGTGTCATAACCAGCCCAGCCCTGTCCGTGGTGCTGAAACTGAACACGGCCCACTGAGGCACTGAAGGACACGCAAACTGAAGCACCACACTAATAATCTCACCCAGCTCTGAGTCTAAACACAGCACAGTTTACAACTAACAGTGGTCTCAGTACCAGAGCCCCCGGTCACGTACTACATAGCCTACTACTTACACGTTTTCAGACTAGTACTTTGAATCAAGTGCATGCAAAAACGTCAGCATGCATATTAGAAATGTTAGATTTTTAACAAGCTGTTGATGGACACTGTCTTCCCTCGATGCTCAAAGCTGACGGCAAAACTGTTTTGTGAACAAGAAAACAGTAAGATAACTATTCAATCTTTGGGAAAACATTTTGCTCTCTGTTAGGGACATTCTGAAGTTGCGGATTGACACACTGTGGAGTACACACTGTGTACAATCAGTGCGTGTTGTGGAACAGAAGACACACTTATACTTTAAATAGTACGTAGTTCTGTCATTGGTGCTGAAACAGAGGAAGTGCAGACAAACCGCTATACATGGTTCTGAGACTGAGGGAGTAAAGACGTGTGGAACAAACCAACAACCTCCAACTTTGTCCATGGTGCTGGAATCATTTAGAACAAACAAACAACACTACACATCAAATGATTCACATATTCTTCATAAGATTCTATGTAGAGGACTACATAATGTGTCAGATGGATGAAAGAAAAGCTCCAGACACTGCTGGGGTAATTTAAATGTCCTTCTGTTCTGTACGCACCCTGTATTATGGTACTTGTTTCGTAGTTAGTGACCACTGATTGTACCCGGCTTTACACAACGCATCCCTGACATCACCCAGCCCTGAAACTCAGGGTGTAGTACATTCAGGCCAAATGCCCACCGGAATCAAACTTAGCCCTGTCCATGGTGCTGAAGCAGAGAGAATTTAGCACATTTAGAACAAACAACAGGATTATCCCTGCCCATTGTGCTGAAAGTGAAAACATGTGTAGCATTATTTAGAACAAACAAACAAACAACAATATAATTCTTTGTGTTGTTCAGCTCTGTCCATGGTGCAGAAATTGGGTGTCTATAGTTAGCACAGCTTGTTGAAGACGAGAATGTGGTGGTGTTAATCCACCTTGGTGTTTATATAAAACATACAATCACTGAAGTGTGTGGGGGGGGGGGGGATTGTTGTTAGTTAAGCTGGCAGCGGAGGTAGTAACAGAGCTGAATCCACATCTGTGTTAAATGCTGGCACCAGCAGGAGGAGGGGTATGACGTTTTGAAGACGTGTTATCTATGTGACCCACCATTTCAAAAGCAGCTAGCAGCAGTTAGCAGCTAACTCAAATAATAATAATAAGAAAAAGTTAGCAGCTAAAGTTAGCAGCTAGTCTACAACAACAGAAAAGGTCTGCGGATTGAACAGCAAAGCAACTTTGCTTGTGTTTGCAGGACGTGCAGGGCCGGCAAAAGGACCTCAATACTCACTTCACACGCCATTATTATTATTTAGGAAGCGAAGTCGCAGCCAGACGCGTATGTTATACATCACACTAGATGCAGACTCAGACTGCAGACTGTTGTGTTACACATTACACCTCTTTTGCTCCCACAACAACGGCATGTTATCTAAAATCACACACTGGGGCAGCAGTACGCTGGTGTAATGACAGGTCTTCTTCATGGCAGTATTACAGGATCTCTGTGTAAAAAGAGCTATAGATAGAGAGACACTGCATTATTCATCCATCCAAAACCCAAAGAGGTGGCTCTTGTAGTAGGTTTTAATGACATTTTGAATTCACAGCTCATACATTACTACCTGCAACCCCCCCTCTCATTTGTTAAATAAATACACCTGAGAAATGTAGGTTATTGCTGATTGTGCCAGACAGGAAAGTAATAACGTGTTATTGATGCATTAGCATCTGACTGCAGTTGTCAGACAAAATTCATGTAACACACAGCGCTGGAGACAACTGTCACCATTCATTCATCATAACCGCGGTCGGTGCACTGTTTCCACCTTAAGCACTGTCTAATTTAATTTAGTTTTCAGATCGCACCCAGGCCTTTGGGAGGCATGATGTAAAATGCTTTACAATCTCTAAAAGATAAATTGGGTGTCCAAGAACAGTGATCAAACTTTCCTTGAAGCAGAATCTAGCACCTTATCACTGAGTGTGTTTAACTCTCCTTTCATTTAGTTGTTTTTTCTATCGCATTTGGTGTTATATGTCAGCAGTGTCATAGCACATTGGTCTTTGTGCCTATAAACTAAACTTGACGGCCAGTGTGTTGCCATGCAGGGCATGTCAGACTGTAATTATCGATGCCCGGGGGTTTTCATGACCTAACTCGCTGTCAATGAGGCGATTTAGAAAGCTGCAGAGGTCTACCTTAAGACTTGGATGGTAAAGATAGAGATAGGCGCCTACATGTGGGCAGAGCAGAGGTGACAAAGATAATGATGCAATTAAACCACAGCCAGCATAATTCCTTGTAATCCAATACCAAACTCTATAATAAACTATGACTTATGCATGACATCCTTATTGACAAACAGTAATTTGGCTTAAAATCAAGCTTTCTTCCAGTTTAGTGTTGGATGCTGCAGAAGATATACAGGTAAATAAAGAATTTATATCTCACTCGACATGATTTATACATGTGTGACCATAAACATGCGAGATGCTGTCATGTTTACTGCGATACACACTCAGATTTCAGGTCTGTGCTGTTAATCAGCCATGCTGGTGCATCAAGAAGAGACTGGCAAGGTTAAAGGAATGCCCTTTATGAATATCTGAATAAGAAATATCAATCATTTCAGCCTTTTGACACGGTGGGGCTTGTTGTGTACACTCAGCAGCCCCTGCACGGCCAAAGACACGACGAAACTCTCATTTTCAGTTCTGTACTAACCCAAATCTCAGTGCATTTGCTATTGGTAGTTTTGCAAATTAAATAAGCTATGAAGCTAAACTGAATCATAATTCATTGCCTATTCACCATTAGCATAGCACTGTGCACTCATTGCCTTTGGCCATAAAGAGCCAATCATTGGCAGAGCTCAAAACATGTGGGCTTTTGGACCTTTCCTCACATCCAAAGTGTTTCCTCTCGAGGTGCATTCATCAATATTTGTTAGTACATGATGTATTGGCTGGAATCTAGTGCAACATGCAGCAACGTAGCAAAGAAAGCAAATAAATGTTATACAAGAATGATTTTCATTGCAATCCAGTTATACAGCTACCTCTTGTGATACTAAGGTGTTTTATGAAGGACCAATGTCCATGACCCATCTCAGTATTACATTAGAAAATGCCCTCTGTAGAGGGATATAACCACTTCAAGAGGACTATATAACATAATCCCCTTTTTCTGCTTTGTGTGTGATATTTTATGTTAAATTGGATGAACTTTCTATAAAGTCATTGGATGCTCATCCAGCACGCAGTTAAGGCCCACTTCACTGTGTGGCGGAAGTGCACAGGATCCTGTGGCAATACAAAAAAACTATGGGCTGAATTATATTCCTTTATTAAAGCAATGGGAGGATTTGTATTCTTTAATTACCATTTTGTCAAGGAGTCTGCAGAAATCGTGCGGGATATTTTAATCAAAAGTAAATGGAGTGTGCACACATAACTGTAAGGGGATTTAATGCTCATTACAATAAATGGGTTACATTTACAAATCTAGAGCTTGAGGTGGAAGGATTATATCAAATAATTCAAAATGAAAATATTCTTGAATGCCTTTTTGCATTTCCTGTGTTTGCTAATATCAGCTTTGGAATACAGGTTTAGTAAAAGCATCGCAGGGAGGCTTTTATCACCATTATGCATATTTTAAAGGTTGGAAATGTGCTTGTGTGGGCTGGGTCAGTTGGAAAAATGTCAACCAATGCAATTTTGATATCAGACTCAATTGAATGGATCCCATGTGTTTATTTGGCACCTTCACTTTCATTCTTCCCTTTGTCCCTGTGAATGGCTGCACTCTATCCAAGCTGACTGACCCACAGCAGCCTGTTGGGACATAAGACGGGCTTACTGACATGAATAGCAGTCGTCCCGCAGATAATCCTCATGTTTGACTCTTAAAAGTCTTGCAGATATGTACTGAAAACCACTGGCCTCTGTTACCATCTAAGACTAACAGTTTAGGTTTTAGGACCTACTATAGAAGGTTTAATTACTTAATTAGGAAACAAATGGTTGACTATTATTTGTCTTAAAGCTATAATCCTTAAGAATTTCATTTCATGTTTTTGATACTATTTATGGACTCCATTTTTTCTGCAAAAACCATTTGATGTATTTATCCTCGATAATGACCTCTTTAAAGTAGTTTTCAATGTTACGGGTAGAGGCCGCCATTCAGATTGAATTCACATAGACAGGGGGTGAACAGTAAACGATGCATGCATGTAATCCAGAGTTTTACTGTTCTCAGCCTCTGTCTTTACCGTCCCCTCTCTTAACACTGTGTCAGAGCTGCTAATGCAAACCCAACATTTCTTGCTGCTGCTGTTTCACATTAAAAGTGTTCAGCTGGCAAAACACGGGGTGGCTTTTATTGTGAAGCAGTCACAGAAAATGTAATCAAAATAAAACACAGCATGGATATTTTCAGTCTAATTTGGCAAAAAATGAGTTTTAAGCATTGCAGGGAGTAATGGAACAAGAAGAAGAAGAAGAAATCTAAACTACACTGTGCCCTGCTGTTGTCGGGAAAACTACTTGCAGTGTGCGCAGCATGAAATCAAATTGACTGTTGTTCATGGCATTGTTGACTGACTTCTTTATTAAAGTAATGAGAGATTGTTTGGCTGCACTACAAACATATCTGCAAGCAGCTCTTCTGTTGTATTTCTAAAACAGTAGCTGCTCAGGGAGTGTTTGCTGTAGTTCTAAACCGCACTGGTGATGCACAACTGTCACCAAATCAATCTGCACTGAACTATTAATGGATTATAACTTTAAAGCTACTATGTGTAATGTTATAACATTATCAGTAAAGTCCAGTAATTATAAGAAAATTCATGACAACAATCAAGACAAACATAAAGAAGACTGGCAGCTTGGACCATTCTTTGAGCTGCCGTGTTAACCAGCAGGTTAAAACTAAACTGGAAGAGGCCACTAATGAACTAGTCACACAATGCGATTGTGCTCTCGCTAAGCAATATAATATGTAATGGGATTTTCATTAGTATGCGGATAATACAAAGGACTTTGTCTATCAGAGAGAGAAGCAAAGTGAAATTTCAGAGCGGCATTATTCTTTATGGGACAGCATGTTCCACTATCTTTGTTCCTCTGTCTAACCTTCAGCTGTGGCTTACGAGATCCAGTGCTTATAGTCTTGTGAAAAAAACATCTCATTATAACAAAAGGATGTGCTTATTATAACAAGATACTTTGGTTTATTTATTTAATTTGTTTCTGTACATTTATAGCTTTATTTATACATTTAAATGGGATCTACATAATAAAGCAGATATTAGGACCAGTTTAAATTAGATTAACTGTTTTTTTGACTTTCATTTGTACATCAGGAAACAGTGTCATCAAAGTCACAAACTAAGATAGATGTATCAGCTTCTAGAGATACGAAACATAAGCTCTTAAGTCCTGATCCATAATCTTTTCCTCAAGTCAGGTAAATAGAGTAAAGCCTTTTATGTGGAACTTGGCAGTGGTAATATCATATCATGCTGATTAGTAAAAATCTCAGGGGATACATTTTCAGGTTAAGATTTATATTATACAAAGTAAGTGCAAGATAATTTTTATTACACTGAACTTGACATTCAGAAGGTCGCACTTCTGTCTGTTTTCATCTTAATTCTTTTAACATACCCTCTATGTCTAGATTTCTTTGCCCAAAGTACTTAAGGATAGTTTGGCCTGCTATCTGGGAGGTGAATTTAAATGACTAAAAAACATTATTAAAACATTGCTTTAATATTCATTATTTTCAATTGTTTTATCTGTCGTAGATTTTCTTCTTAAAGGGGAACTCAGAGTCTGCAGATCTTGGTGAGAACTACTGCGCAAGTTGCATGAAGCCTTTTGTGGCTCCACAGGGATCTGCATGAAATCTGCTCAATCTGCCTCAAGTGATTCCACATGAGGCAAAGTTGTTGGGTCTGAAGGCTACAGATTTGAAGATGAACATCTGGAGGGTGTGGAGTTAGAAAGAAATGAGGTTACCGGACCTCTGTAGCCCACTTCTCATCTCTGATTGAGGCTAGGGGCCGTAACATACGCAAATCTCAGACAGAACTGTCTGCACTTGAGTTGCATTGTGGGTAACGGAGGTGGCAAGTTTTGACAATGAAGAGGGACGTGGGAATAAAAAAGGAATTGTCACTGCTTCACCACTGGACTGAAATGAGGCCAGAGACATCCCAAACCCAGATTAATATTCCTTTTGAGAGGCTTATTTTTACCTATGCCCCAGTGGACTGTATTTGGTTGTTTGTCTGCTTGCTTGCATGCTATATATGTACTGGAGTTGAATAGTCAAAGTCGATTCTCCACAGAATAACAGTCAACAGTTGTTGTAATTCTCATGCAAACCAGGATGTGTTGTCTGGCTGTGAAATAAGACCCAATTACAGGCGTTTTGTATTCACTCACACTGTGTTTTCCTTCCCCTCCAAGTAACCCTCATTTTGATGTCTTGTCAAGAGAGGTAAACAAAAGTATAAATTGACAGGTCAAAGGTTCAGACACATACAGACAGTCAAATAGATGGCCAGACAGATATGTGGACTCACACACAGAAACTTCAAGTTTACCAATTTACTGACAGCGCGCCGCAGTGCCATCTTACAAAGCATTTACGCTTCCAATTAAGTTGAGAGAAAGAGGAGTGTTGAGGAAAACGTTGGCCTCTGCATTGAATTAATTGTGCTCAGTCGGTGACAAGGAGCTGGGAAAAATAGCTCACATCGTTACATCCTGATGAACAAAGTAATTGGCTTTGAAAAGGAAGCTCAACAGTGCCACATCCCCTTTCCAACTGAAACACACACATGCACACACATACACACAAAAAGGAGGAGACAGTGGGAAGAAGAAGAAAGGTCACTCCGAACAGATGCACACTCATCTAATGTACTTACCTTGTTAACAGCAGTCAGATTAATTGTCACATCACACAGGGACATTTCCATTTCGGTGTGACCGCCACCGGTTCCCACAGAGACTGAGGCAGGATGACCTTTTCACCACAAAGTAGCAGGACTCTCCTGGCCACTACACGACCAGGAGCATTGTGGGACTGCGACAGGCTGATGGTGCTCTGTGCTGCACGTGCCATTTTGATAATTAATTAACATAAGTACATGACAGTTCATTTGTTTTCAGGCAGCGCTACTGTTCTTCTGTGTGCCCTGCCCTTTCTCAATAGAGTTGTTGCATTGTATATTAGAGCGTATGTGTGGCTGAAGACACAGGTAGGGACATGATTGCTTTGGATTTCTGATAATGGACATCTCATTGGACTTTTTCACAGATGCTAGACCATTTAAGTGCTTTGTTCGATCACAGGATCATGAAATTGGTCCAAATGTGACTGTTAGGACTAAATTGCATGGCAGGCTAAAACTAGTTAACTGTCTTTCAACGTGTTGCTTCAAAAACTCTTTACTTGCTGCATGTGTCAATTTGTGCATGGTTGTTTCTCAATTTTCCCAGAATACTGTAGTCTTTTTCAAGTCTTGAATTGAGCATTGTTTAAACGCCACAGCCTGCCTGAGTACTGCTGCTGACCATCTCCAACCCTTTATGACCACAGCGTACCCATCGTCTGATGGCTACTTCCAGCAGGATAACGCACCAGGTCACAAAGCACAAATCATCCCAAACTGGTTTCTTGAACATGACGATGAGTTCACTGTACTGAGGGCCTCCACAGTCACCAGATCTCAATTGAAGAGAGCACCTTTGGGACCTTTGTTGGAACGGGAGATTCACATTATGGATGCGTAGCCGACAAATCTGCATCAACTGCTTGATGCTATCATGTCAATATGGACCAAAATCTCCATGTTTCCAGCACCTTGTTGAGTCTGTTAACAAAGAATTAATGCATTTCTGAAGGCTTAAGGGGGTCCAACCCGGTGCAAGAAAGATGTACCTAATAAAGTGGCCAGTGAGTGTGTGTGTGTGTATATATATATACTGTATATTGATGGACATGATTGCTGCCTCCTCTCCCTTTTTGCTCTTTTCCGAGTGCCCATAATAGCAAAGGAGCTGCTAGGTACGGACACACTGCACTAAGTGAGATTATGTAATGGCTGGTGTAATTATTTGTCAGCAGTGGATGTGGGGAGGAAAAAAAATCAGATGAAATTATTAATTTGTCCTCAGGATTTTTAAGGCCATTTTTGAAATGTATGGAGAATGATTTGGAATTCAAGCCTGTATGGTTCCCATTTCTATGTCTGCCTGCAAGTGTAGGAAAAAAACACCTGGAATGTCTTTGATTTTGATATATTAAAGACCTCTGCATTAGTCTTTATCACCTCTGATTTGCTCCTTCTGATGCCTCTTTGTTCCTGGAAACGAAGTATTAACTTGGCTGAAAACAGGAGTTGTGCCTCTGTAGTCAGAGACCAGGCAAATATTGAATTTCTAATGTATTTACTGTAATTGACACAGAAATACTTGACCAATTTTATCTGTGGCTAATGTCCATTTGTTAGCTAAAGCTACTCTAATGTTCACCGTGTCATTTGATTAGCACACAAGCTAGCATGCCTAGTTGATGCTAGCAGTGGTGGTTGCTACTAACAACACTATATTAATATATTATACTAAATTGTGACTGTAGTGTTGCTGAGGCAAAACATTAAAGGCAAAATGGCTAACAATTTACACAAACAGTACATCTATTAGTATAAACCCTAAGGCAGGGAGTCATAATGGTGTCAAGGGGAAATGTAAGGGTAAGTTAATCAATTATGCAAACTTATACATGCTGGGCTACGATGCTGGAAAAGCCTTTGGTAGATGTGAGTTTTACTCTACTGTTTCATCACATTACCCACTATTGTTTATACTGTGTACATATATTCTCTAATTTGCAAGACTAAAGGAAAGGTTAGTTTTGGTACGGCTTAGTAAAAGGGACTTTTGATCTGGTTGGGCACTTAAACCGTAGACCAATAAAAAGGGGGTGAAAGAGGGGAATGTGGTTAGAGTGTGTGTGCGTGGGTGTCCAGGCTCATCTCCAAGCAAGGCTACATGCTCTCTTGCTCCAGCCAGACTGGAGGAGCGTTTGGTTTCAGTTTGTAGGCACAGGTGCTTCTGGAAGGAAGGCTCCCAGCGGGTGTTGCAGAAGCCATGGACATCCTTCTTAATCAGATTCTGCAGAAGCTGATAGTGAAAAGAGGCCAGTAGCACTTTGGCAACCACGCAGGTCTTCCTTATACACATTCTCCTGAAAGAAAAGGGCAAGAGAGAGTCTAAGGATGCTTGCCTGCTTTGTTCGTTGCCATTGAGCCTTGCAGTGGTATAGTGAATGGCTTTTTTGGTGCCTTTGGCATGTGCTGGCAGCTAGCTGACTAGCTTCCAGCCTCAGCTGTGGGCCTCGAGCCTCTTGGCTTTAAAATGCACTGCCCGTTTGGCTGCAAGGCCACTTGGTCTTGCAGGATCAGGTTGTACTAACATGATTTATATTTCACAACCTGCAGACTTTGAAGATACTATCCTGCAATATCACAAGCTCTGTGAGAAAATAAAAAGTACAGTGTGACAAAAATGTATAGGGCCAATACTGTATAGAAGTAAAATAACCCAGGGTTCTGGTTTTGGTCTGTTGGTTTGATATTACAGCAGTGGAGAAAGTGTTATTGCAAGCTTGAAAAAAGCCTGTGATTTGGAGGACAGGGGGACTTTCAGACATAATCAGCTGAAAACATTACTTTCTGAAAATCATCATCATTTTTGGTTAGATAATTTCAAAATTGAATAGAGGATGGCAACAGAAAATAAACCAGGTCAATTCCAGACTCATGAAAACTGAATGGATTTTAAGAAAATGTGGTTGGACAAAGTGAAGAACATTTTTGTATGTGTTTTGTTATTGTAGGTAGAATATATAATGGTAGTTTTTACCATATCATAGATTTTTATTTATTCTACTCAAGAATACAAATAAAGAACACAGTGAACATTAACTCCTGTATTATTTGAATTCATTTCTGAGCAGCTTTGACTCCGGAAAGTGAAGGTCTTACATTTTCTTAAAAATCACACTTAAAAGGCAGTTTGTGTAGTTTCTTTCATTGGAGTGCCCACAGTGTGCCATGACATGTCAACAAAAATCAAATTCAAGCAAAGTAAATGTTAGGTTCAGCGGTTGAAGTGGCTGTATGTATTATTAGTTGCTAAAAGCAGATGCTTTGTGCTTAAGTACTTGATCCTACATAGAACATCCTGAATATCTGAGGAAACACGGCTATAATTACATTAAAAACCTTTCTGAAGAAAACATGGAGCAGTACTGGACCTCAGAGTAGGCGGGGGGGGGGCTCTTTACTTTGCCTTTTTTCCACATTTTATTCACATATAACACCGTACAGTACTTGAAACTATTGGAGAGCTAAGATGAAAAGTTCTTGTCACCTACCTGATTACTGTTACACAATCATTTAAAACTTCTTCAAGGACATATTTCTTTATTTTGCTCTTTATAGGAACATTTTCTCTCAAGCAATTAAAAAAAAACCTCAACAATGAATTATTCATGCAATTAGTCATCATAAATGTAATTATTATACTAATGCCACCTCGGGCGCTTCCATTAACTCAGCTAGGAAACAGAAACAAGTTTAAATGAGACAAAACTCGTTTTAAACCAAATTTCATTGAAGCATGTAACTTTTAATTAATGATAGGTTCTTAATGGAAAAGTCTCTTTTTTTTTCAGGCCATGATGTACAAACAGTTTAGTAACTCATCTTTACAGGCAAACTCTTAATACATCTCCATTTATCTGTACTTATAAGCATATTTAGAAGATTGTAAGACCAAAAAACCTCTTCAAGATGAAAGTATTTCAGTCACTATTCTCATTCCACTTCTGTGTGAGCACTTGAGATTATCCTTATTTTCACCAAGTAATTTTTACACAAAACATGATGCAGATTTCAACAGAGAATACTAATGTTGCTTTCTGTTTCTTGATTGTGATTGGCTGCGTTAGCAAACAATGATTAGATTTTTTCTGAGAAACAATTTCTAACCTACTCTCACTCTGTTTACAGATAACTAGCTGCTCATCATTTGAGTTTTGTATTGTAGGCACTGGAAAAAAGAGACAGATGCTGACTGAGGCTCTTTTTCCACTTGCTTCTCCGCCGGTTGTGACAAGAACACCGCACTTACTCAACAGGGATTTGTAGCTTATACGCTAGCTACATGAATATTAATTATGCTTTCAAACTATGTGCCTCACACAAGAGGCTTAGCCCGCATCATTATCAGCTGAATTCTCAAGCCACTTGGATGAAGTGACATTTTATTCTTATTTGTTTTAAAATTAAATCTGATAGTGAAAGCAGACGAGGGAGAAGTAAAGGAACCGTGAGGCAATGTTACATTTGAGACCTTGATTACATGTCACATGTAAGAAAACCTGGTCCGGTGCGACATTATACAGGGAGGAGAGTGCTGATGATTTATTTTTCCCATCCACAGGTAGGATCAATTTGCCTCGGAAAACCTATACTGGCGAACCAAGCTACAAAGTTACAGGTTGAAAAGTAATGTCTAGAATTACATATCGCTACAATGCTTGCACAATAACAAACACAACATTTGGAGACCACGCCGTCCTCCTGCATCAATTGAGATCTTATTTGTTGGGTGTTTTTGTTACGTGTCCTTTCACCAACATCAGCATCCGTCCGAGATAAGTCATTATCAAAGACACCCATCACATATTCACTAGCTGGGATCAAATTTTCTTTAAACTGTCAAGTGAAAACACAAAACAAACAAACACAAAGCGTCTTTGTTTATGCTTAAATGCCCACTCCTTTTGTGTTTTTAAGATGTTTTGTGTGGTGATATCTTCAATCGTTTACCAGCTGAGTTACAGTGAAGCTTCTTCAGCAAAACCGTATTTATTTTCCATATTTTGATGAAATAAACACCACTATTTCCATCTTGATGGGTTTTTACAATACCGTTGTGAAACCTTGCACCAACACAATAGAAAGAAGGAGGGGGAAAAAGCCTTTTAAGAAAATCATTATTGACATTATCGAATGGTTATGAGGTTTTCATTTCTGAACCCAAGAAAGAACATGATCCTTTAACTAATCTGAAAATCTGCTTTCAATATGGTGCTTTGGAGCCCTTTGGTGACTCTCAGCCCTGGTTTCAAGGCAACACCTACACAATAACATCAAACTTCATCAGGGTTGCATGAAAAAAGATTTCCACGTGACTCCTTTAATCATCTCTCAACTGTATATTTGCATTCACAGCACTGCGACTGACTCCATGCTGCAAAAACGGTTAAAACTTCATTTTCATCACTGGCATGACTGCGAGACAAAACACACACAACTTTGCTTAATTATAGCCAGAGTAGAGATAAAGGCAACTGATGAATGTGAGAAGCAGCCGGTCGAGATCACGTTCCAATAAGCCGATAATTAGGCCTGTATATCATGTTACTGCTGTGCTGTGGGACCAATTTTGTTAATTAGTTTTGTTTTGGGGCATTTTTTTTCCAGTTTAATTCAAAGCAGCCAGCTAAGTGAGCAAGTAGAATATTTCAGAATAGTTACATTGATTAAATTAATTGTAAAAAAAAAAAAAAGACAAAACCTATTGAGAAATCTGTAAACGTGAGCCTGCTGGTGGAACAAGCTGAATGTGTTTTAGCAGAAAGCCTGTGGTTCAAACTGCGGCTGTAGAGTTTGAAAGATTTGGGCAGTTACCAGGAAGGGAAGGGTTAACAAACAATGCTGTTGAATGTCATTGTGAGAAGTGTAGGATCTAGCATTATGGGAAAACAAATCTGGATATCTCAGCCTCTGTTGCATCCAAATTACCGTAGAGAAATAGACTTTGCATCATAGGAATGTGAATACATAATCAGCTCATATACTGTATGTAACCTAAAATACAGCAGTCACATCTGATGACTTTTAAAGACAAGCTCTACCCATCGTTACCTTCTTCCAATGTACTTTTTTGAGACTAGATGTGTGACCTACATGTCAAGTCAAGTCAAAATAATTGGTGTATCTCCTTGTGACTGTTAGAATCAAAGGGCTTCACTGTATCATACTATAGAAATAATAAAGGCAAAAACATCCAGAAAACATGGGGACAGCAAAAGCTTGAGATGCGTGTCTCATTTGAACAATGAATATTCATGAGTGTTCACTATATACATGTATGGATTATTAATAATGTGCTCGCTCATGGCATGTTTAATAATCTGTCATCACAACAGTTGACCTTTCTCAGCATAATTGAAACAGATTTCCTTTGACCTCCTTCAAAAGTCTTTGCTCTCATCCTGGTTTGCATTCCTCACTGAACTTCCTCCTGGCATACACATTCCTGTTTGCTTTACCCCCTGCTGCGCCGCAGTTGTTTGCTGCGCGACGATGAAAGCCACACGCTGAACTCTGTGCAAACTCCTCGTCATCTCCGTTGACTTTTTGTTTTGTGGAAACCTCAACCGCTCATTAGCTGGGTCTCTGGTACGGCGTCTATCAGCGAACAATGAAGCCCAAATCTGAAACCTATTAACGCTTTGTTATGCTTCTCCACTTCCCAGCCGAGTCATTATACGCAGCGGCAGTTGTGTGGGTTTTTTTCTTTTTCACTCCGAGAATGATGAAATGCGTCAGTGATGAACTGTGATGAAAATGCATCTTAGAGTGTACGACCTTGACAGACTTTTCCTGACAGTATCAAGTGCTGTTTACAAATCTAGCCCGAAGCAAAGAGCAGTAACTACAGCCGTGGCTTGGAGAAAAAAAAAGAAAGGGTTTCAAGTTTTCAGGTTGGCCACCAAATGATATGCCTTTTTAAGCTGAAACTTTTACCCCCCAAAAATACCTAAAAAAAAGATCTGCACTCTGCTTTTGGATAATGAATAATAATACACTGTCTCAATAAACAACACGTTCTTTCAGCTTTAGAAACTTTATTGGAATTCTTTACAGTCCGTAGGAATTAATAAGCGTATCTCTGTTTTACTCTAATGTCAATAAATTACAGTACATTCTTCTACAACAGGTAGTTAAAAGATTTTGTCTTAGTATGCTGGATACAATTGTTGCCTTACAGGAGAGATAAATGATTTATGATGATTATACTTAAACGTACGGATTCATCTCCAATCACGCATTCTCATACGTTTTGCATTTCCCTTGATTGTGGCTTCGTTCTCGTGCTAACAAAACCAACGTTTTTTAAGGTTAAAAAGGAAGCCAAACACAAAATCTGAATGTGTGTCAAACAATATACTCTCTGATTGGCGGTAAAAACTTGAAAAGGAAACTTTTTCCAAGGACAAAAAGGAAACACGAAACACGAGTAAGTAAAGGCAGTGTGGTCCATAGACTTCACTGAGAAGATGTGTAATTTATTCATCTTTTCTCAGTTCCACTGCCTGTCAAGCATCCCTGTGGCAAGCTGCGCCTTTATTATTTTTCCATTAATGACAACAGGCTATCAATCACAAAGAGTTTCTTAACTCTGAGCTGCTTGATTATGAACTGCTCATCTTCCCATCCTCAACAATGAGTAATTGCCTGAGATCAGCTTGGGGAGCCTATGACAAATGAAGGTTAACAAATGAGGACTTTGAAGTATCTCATCTAAAAGCGATAAATAACAACGTCTGTAAGCAAAGCAACATGACAGAGAGAGAGAGAGAGAGAGAGAGAGAGAGAGAGAGAGAGAGACGTTTATGTCATGAAAGTGACAAAAAAACAGGATTTCCGGAGATTGTGATGCGCTGGCGTCATGTCTAAGGTGTGTGTGATTATCATCAGTGTTCCAGAGATGCAGGCTTAAGGAAGACGGAGCGAGTGGAAGAGGCGAGTGCAGAGAGAGACTTTTCTACAAAGGCATAGTAGGACTGAGAGGATGCTCTGATAAGGCTTCTAAACGCAGAAGTCTTTGCCAGGACTTGCACTGTGGTGAAAATGGAATCATAACAGACACGAAAAGATAAGCTATGGAAATAATCGTGCTTTTATTCTTTCAGCCATAACATAAAAGAAGTACCAATCCCACCGCTGCAGAATTGACCTAAACAGGGGCTCAGGACCATTTAGGAAATGCAGAACGTTGAATTTAGCAGGAAAGATTGTTTAAACATGTATGAGACAAACTGGTGTTTTCAAGCTCTTGTTGTGTTTATAACTATTGGAAATGTTTGAAGGGCCGGCTGATATTTATTGATATATGAGTTAGAAACACTTTGGCTTCAGGCTCTGAACTTTAAATACATCTAAGCACTTCTGTGACCACCAGTTTGAAGGGAAATCATACTAAATGAAATGACAGAGTTATCAGAAATGTCAGTCAAAGGTATTTTGGTGAGTGAAGTGTGTCAGAAACTGCAGAAGGCTTCAGAGGATGCTGTCATAATGAGGAAAAATAAACAGAATAGAGCAATATGTCATTTTAAGAATACTATTTGATATTATATTATTTGACCAGTGTCTAATGGCAGCCACTGCACCATGTTGGTAATGTGTGATTAATCATTCTTTCAATATTCTATTATTTAAAAGATTACGCAATTACCGGGTGGGTTTAAACAGTAGAGTAAAAAACAAACAAACCTTTGATCAAAATATGCCGTAAAGTGCATATTACATTTACTCTGTGCTGTAAATATGTACTTACATTACCCCTATCTCACATCTGTTTCTAAAGAGTGTATATAATGTAGAATAAAATGTTGAAAAAAGTGTAATTTAAATCATTTCAATATGACATTTTAGCATTTGCATATATTACCACTTTTACTTGTAAAGAGTATTAGTGCTTGCATAAACTTTTCTCATCGTTGTTGATCGTTGTCTTGTACATTCATGTGCAACAATTCTTCAGGTTATAGGCACGTGTGTGTAGGCAACGTTAATGCCTCTTAGATTATGTTTTAATTGGAAAATCACATTAACCGTATCTGCAGTGTAAAATGTAGATGCATGCAGATGTATCTACATTTGCAGACGCAGTAGTTAGGACACCATATGCTCGGTGTTCATACTGAACATACTGTATTTGCCAAATGTTCCCAGTGTTCCATTTGTTTTCCCTATGATATCTGCATGGCAACTAAAGCCTGCATAGTAGAATTATAATTATGTTTAGATAACTAAACCTCTTAGTTATGGTTAGGGAAACATTAAGGTCGCGGTTGCATGGTGAGAAGACTACAGTGACTTGAAGCACGGTTCAGAATACAGGGAGCCAATGGGAAAGCTTCATTCGAGAAGTCTAGGGGGAGTTCTTAAATATCGTACTTTCTGGTGCCACTGGGGTTTTTTTCTGTATAAATGCATATGTTCCTGTATATTTAGGATCCTTAAATAAACAATGTAGTATAATAAAGTAGAATATAGTAAATTCTATAGTAATAGAGTAAAGCACTTGTCAACGTGTGTGTTTACTGACGCATAACAATTTCCTATTATTTGTGTCTAATAAACACAATGCTGTCTATTCCTGCTGTGGGGGTGCATGTTTATAATTGTCATGGGATGCATCCTATGTCTGGTATGTTTAACAAAGTAACACAAAGCATTGCCGGTCCACTGTGTTTAGATTGTTTCTCTGCAGAGAGCGGTTTTTCTGTTTCCCAGGCTTTGAATTCTCTGTATGAATTGACATGTATGGATAGTAATACATCCTAACCCCGAAAGCCACAGTTTAATTTGAACACTGGACACATGCCATGAGCCCCGCAGCCTGTAGTATTAAGCTCATTGTGCTCCCACCACCTTTACTTTCCCCAGCACCCAACAATCACACACTTCCTGCACTGGGACTTCACGTTGCCTGTAAATCTAAATCCTCGCTGCAAAGGAATATAAATCTCAGGAGACGAGGTTACTCTGCAGGTCTTCTTGCACTGCCTTCCGTCATATTTCACTGCCATTTGCACAATATTTAAAAACGAAGGCTCAGAACGACTTTACAAAAGACTTCAGACGAGCCTGAATTAATGCCGTGTGATATGTTCTGTGGAATGACCAAAGCCGGCTGGACTCGTGTCATCCAATGCTTTATGATGAGAAATTATTACTCTTAACTGTGGTACATTAAGTATATCGGTGGAAAATCGCTTGGCATTCACACTCACTTCAAAAGTAACAGTGGATTTCAGCAAAAAATGTAATACATGAATATATGGTTCGTTGATATTGCTGGAAAAAGCTGTGGATTTATAAGCGTACTATAGTCTGAGATGTAGGCAGCAGCTGCCCAACTCAAGTGTCCCGTGTCAATTGTGGCTTTGCTGGAAAAATGACTGCAGCCTTTGCTACAGTAGAGGCAAAGAAAAATGTCTGACAGTGTGATGATACTAAATAGAGTGAAAGCAGGGACAGGAAGACTGTGAAGTATCAGTCTGGCTTTCACCACGGAGCTGGTGACTCAGCACAGGCCAGCAGTGGATTTCAATAAATCAAAACGGTAACTGGACTCGCGGGGTGGCCATGGCTGAGTGTTTCTCATTACAGCCGGGTAAGTCAACAAAGAGCTGAGTGACAGTCTGGAGAGGAGCCAGGGAATAATCTACACACATTCCAGGTTGTAAGCAACTTTACTGCAGATTCCTTACTTTACCTGTTTCCCACAATGCATCAACCCTCGCCTTTGATTTGTCTCTACAGTAAGCCGGTTTCGGATTTACTGACCTCAACAGGTTTAACTGAACTGTAACATCAACAATCTGTACTTTGACACATTCTGCTGCCACCTGTCCAGAAAAGAAATGGAGTTTAATCAAGTATCTATGCCATTTAATTGACTTACTCCATACAGGAAGAAGACATATATGGTGGAGGTCTTGGTGGATGGCTGGGCATCCAAAGCACAGCACACATGTAGACTGTTTCAATATTTGGGGGAAAACTGTAATTTTGTCAAGTCAACACGACATAGGTTGGGCTTCAAGTCCCCATTGATGTTTTCAGCATTTACACAACAAGCTAGCAAGCAGTTTACCTCCCCAGAAAGCACGCTGCAAACACCAGCATTCACACTGGCACACACTGTTCTGGTCTTCACCACTATCAAAAATATGGGCATGTTGTTCGCCAGCTAGCTGCTAGCGGTGCCTGCTTTCTGTTTGGTGCTGAGCAGGAAGTGCAAAGTGGGTTTTTAGAGCATTTTGTCGCCAACAACAGCTGCCTGCTGCGGCTATGAGAGCGCTGAGAGTGAACCGGACAGCTAAGCAATGAGCTGAAACTCACTGCAAAGCGACGCAAAGCTGTGAGTTTGCTAAATATATAAAATGTTCATCCTGCTTTGGTTTCCAGGAGCGGATATTGTGAGGAAAACACAACTGTTAACATTGAACGTTGCGCAAAATACATTTAATAAATATTTCTGCTGATGAAGAAACGCACACATAATGCAGTCGGCATGACATTTCATGCAAATATAATTGAATGAGTTAATTAGTTGTACGTGAAAAATAAAATTGTAAGCAGGATAAGTTTGAATTCTAGCAGAAAAATCTAAAAATAATATGCCAAAAATTGGCATTCAGCCCTATACATATACCCTCTGCAATGTCTCGGACTCTTTTTCGCCCTCAGTAATGGTCCTAACTGGGACAGGCCTTGGGTTAAAGGTGGTCTCCAGCTCCCCAGCGAGTGTCAACTTCTCTCAAAGTCTCCTTGAGCAAAACACTAAACCCTTAATTGCTCTGTGCTTCCTGGCCGACTCTCCACACTCTCTGCAGACATTTATACATATGCATATGAGCTGTTGTGTTCTACGTGCTTTAGGGATATGTAAAGAGCAAATGCTATATACATGTTTATTCTAGTGTGGTAATTGTTAATATAGTTAAAGTTACCCTTGAACTGAATTAACAAAATGAACAAACAACCCGCCTTGGGTTAAAATGGCGCGATTGGAAGCAGCAGTCTATCATTACAAACGCATTTAAGCAAACTTTGTTGATGCTGACCCGTATAATAAACTATATGACATAAAGTAAGACTGTCTCGCCTTTCAGCACTGACAGCGACTATTTCTCTACTTGACTAAAGAGAATGCAAAAGATGCTGTGAATGCCATCGGAGGAAGCAAACAAAATTACAAGCTCTACTTACGCGAGCAAACATAATTAACGGCCACAAAATCTGACAGTGCACCTGTTATAGTTCTAAAAACCCATCCTGCCTGAGGAGTAAATCTGCTGCAGATCAGCTTTCTCTGTAATGATGCCTCCGCTCTAAAATTGTGAAATTGTCTCATTGTCTTAGTTTTGTGTAAAATGCGACACATTTTCTGTAAATGTTTCAGAACACCCCATGGTCACCATGCACCGCATGGCTTTACCTCTTTTTCTTTTCTTTTGTATAGCTCCAGAGAATCCTCGCCTCAGTGATAATGGTCCTGCATCCTAAGTGGCCACTGTGTTTGTGCGTGGAGCTGCGTGTGTGTGTGTGTGTGTGTGTGTGCTCAACACTTGACTATAATGAGCTCATGAAATCTTCCGGACTGCTCTAATAGCTGCATTCTAAGCCATACCCCTGGGCTAAAGGGTTGCGTTGCGTCGGTGGGAGCCAAGGCGAGCACCAGCGCCTGGAAGCCTGCAGTCATGCCATCTATTAGCACAGCTTAGGCCATTCGCTACTGCTCAGCAGCGTGGCAGAGGCGCAGGCTGACACACACTGCCCTGACAGGAAATGCAGAGACAAATCACACTTATATACAGTACATGTTGAGTTTTATTATCTAAGAGCAGCATTCAGAAAGGAGGCAGAGCGGGAATGACGCGCATCCAGTCGTATTATATTCTGACATTTCAATATGCTCCAAAAATAGCTGCAATGACTTATTTTCCATGAGATTAATAGGTTCTTTTATTGGTGGTTACTCAACCCATCAGTCCAAGAGGTTTCATTTGAAAGATTCCAGCTATTTTAAATAAAAACCAGACATCTGATCTGTCTGTATGAACATATTACCTATGTGACAGATATTTAGGGATACAAGTTCCTCAGTGTTATGTACTACAACCCATATCAGTGTGGCTCTGAAAATGCCAAGCTCATTACCATCAACTGGCCCGGCTTGATGAAAACTAAGCCGTGATTTCAGAAGAAGCTGATATGAGAGGGGAGGATTAGCACCCTGTCAGCATGCTGGAGGAGAATTCAGACGGAGCCCCGCGTAGCTGTCTGTGGCATCAAAGTTCATCTTTATTAAAGAATCTAATGAGGATTTGCAAATACAGCATCAAATAAATCGCACATGATCAATGTTGCAGATACAAAGTTGTTGTTTTTTTGTCTCACAAAGAAATATCTGACTGAGTCACAGCCTCGAATTAGAAATATTTAGCTCGGTCACCACTTTCTAAAATCTATTTTCATAATTCCAGACATATTCACGGTTTCATTGATCGTTATCTCTGGCCCATAAATAGCACAAGCACTTGTGATTAATTTCTCTGAGTTATTACAAAGCTCATCATGGAAAAGCTACACGTATCTCACACAATTTGAATGTGAGGCTGAGCAGTCAAATCCTTTGTTTCTAGACTCTTAGACTTTCTAGGAGCTTATGTCACCTAATGTAAAATACTTGATGTGGAGAATCATTAAAAAGCAGTAAAACCACAGAGACAAATGTGGAATTTGATGCAAATTATTCCTTCTTTCTCTGCAGCCACTACATATTGAATGTGAAGAGACAGCAGAGGCTAATAAAGAAGAAGAGGTTTTGATTTCCAATATTAATCAGCTTTTTTTATGTATGGCTTGTTAAATAAAGTAGTCAGTTCATAATGCACAAAGGTCACAAAAGCACTGTACCACAGGTATAAAAATGCTTCATCCTTCAGAAATAATCAGATGAATCTTCACATGAAATAATATTCTGTTCTTGCGGCGTGCCTGGATAATCCTTTACTGTGACAGCAGGAAGGTGAGAGCAATGGCCATTGATCGTGGCAGCGATTGTAAGGAGGCACTGGATTGAGTCAAACAATCACCCGCAATTACATTGATTGGACGAATCTCCAATAGAGCGCCACTGCTAAACAAAGAGGAAGCAGTTGGAGACCAGGGAGGACAGTGTGAGGTGATGAATGATTCACTGTGTATTCTGCACCGGTAATATGGTTTGACAAGCTGATGAGACTGCACCGCGTGCCACGCTGCATGCTAATGTGCTATATGCACATCGTAGTCCTGGACGCCTATTAGAAGCAGTTACCACATAATGCACCGAAAAGTTGGAGAGAAAAAACAAAGAGGATTGTGATGAAGACAGGAACTGGCCTCGCCCTGTTAGGGTTTAATTAGACATCAAGAGGTTTGAGCAACCCCACATTATCAGTCCTCCCCCATGTGCAAGAAAGGACAAACTCTCTCACAGCTTACATCTGGATGAAAATGCCCTTTTCCTATTCATCAGCCAAATAATTCCACGTTTGTGTCCTATCTTCCCAGCACCTGTTTTCATCACTCACATCTGTGGTGGCGCGCTCTCCAGAAATCATATGCTGTCACCCTCCTCCAAGACTGACAAGACTGCCGTACCCTTTTTTCCTGTTTCATTCCTTTCCCATACTTCTAAATCCTTCCATCTGGACGAGGGATGCACACAGTGATTTATGCCAGTTGTGAGGACGAGCAGCCAGCATCATAACGCTGTGCGAGCTGGTTTGTGTTCAAAAGTGGATAAAGTGGTTCACCATTTTCCTAAGCTTGAGTATCTTGCAGGCCCTTTAGAAGTTCTCATGAGTACAATGGGATTTAAAAAGCGGCTGAATAGTGGTATTGTTTTTATTTCTTTTTGGAGGTTTTATAACCGACACAGGACAGTGTAAAGGCGGCCTAAAGAATGGTCTCTCCTACAAATGAGATTTGGGAATACTTTCTTATTTCGAGGTTTTATAATATGTTACAGAAGCGTGGAGGCGCTGATCGCTGGTTCCATTTCACTTCCAGCTCCCATGCTAACAAGTCTTTTATCTAACATTTATCTCACAGTGCTACATTAATATTAGCAAAGAAAACATTTAGGTAACATTAGCTAACATTAGCATGCTTGTAATTTTTAGCCAATGCTAACCACTGTTTTTAACTGTTTGTGACTAACATTGCTAACAGCAGGTAGCAGCAACCTACTTAACGTGCTTCTTGAATATGATTGATTTACAGTTTTGCTTGTCATTATTTACTGTCGAACCATACACTAACCAACAAGTGGAGTGTGTTGACTGGTGTGGTGACAGGATTATTCAGGGATGTTCACCACACCAAACCAGGAAACTCAAAGGTCATAGAGATTCAGTTTGTGAGAGTTTCTTTCAACACCAATATTTGAAGTGCAATAGTTCTGGACCAGAACCTCTAGTTCTCAAGCAAGTAGCTTGGGAAAAATTTGGTGGGCACAATTAGTAGGCTGCAGCTGTTGTTTGAGCGTGTGAGATTTCAGATACGTCACATCCACATTTCATGTCTCCTGCTGTTCATCTCATTTCAAGGTTGTAGCTGCAGGTTTTCAACATTAATAAGACTACCAGTCAGAACTGTAGACTTTCTGCTATTCCCAGTAAACAAAATGTGATTATGGATCTCCGGAGACCCCTTTCTCAGCAGCCTTTTTGACTGGTCAAAGCAGGAAACGCACAGGTAACACTTTAATGATGGCTGCATTCCATGTAGGAGAGCCGGTTCCAGTGCTCTGGTATTGTGTGGGATTTACTACTGACACAGCCACTGGTTAATGTTGTTACCTACACCTGTGCTTTTCCTGCTCTGACAAGTTAAATAATGAGCAGTGAAAAGGATCTATTGAATATTTGAGTTATACAGTACAACGGAGAATTTGAATGTTAATATGCGGATTCAATATTGGATTTGGCATGGGTAAAGTAATATTGGGCCCGAACCCTATAGTGGAGGCCAGCACTGAATTCAGTGAATGAAATTGATTAAATAAGGTATAATATCTACTTGTTTTCTTATTTATTGTATAAATGTTTCCCCTTTTTTTAAATCTTATTGAATTATCCACTGATAACTGCTGGGTTCAAAACTTCAGTACTACTCCTAACTATATTTTATGAGATGGATTTCACGAGTTGCCAACTTTATCAACGTGTCTTTATTTTGCTGAGAAAATATACTGTGGCAAAGAAACAAAAACAAAACAAACAGAACCAAAACTTTGGGGTCTTATTTCCCACTCGGTTAAAAGCCCATTATCTGTGTCTCTCTCTTCTGCCATGCGCCCACTCTGCTCTCTGTTTTGCCTTTTCTAACACATCAGATTGGACGTCTGAATTAGCAGGAGACGCGTGTGGAGCAGCCGTGTGGTGGACGATACTTTGACTTACAAAGTAGAAAGTTGTTTTTGCTTGCCGTGGGAGCAACAGATTCTTTGGGATTCAAATTATATATATTTCTTTTTAAAAACAAATCCATGTAACATTTGTCCAATTTCAAAGCAAAGCAGATAAAGCTGGCACATTTTTAAAGCATCTACTATTACCGTGAGTTTACTGTCAATGCCCACAACAGCTGCCGGCAGCACCAAGTCTGTTTGGCAAAGCCAGTAGCTAACGTCTCATCAAGCCACTGCAAGTTAATGCACTGGCAAGAAGAACGAAGGAAGAGATTCATGGTTTCTTCACACCACTACTTATATTATTATATAGGTGGTCAGGATTACAGGATAGACTTTGTAGCACATACTGTAGCGTACTCTGCACGAACATGCATCAACATTTGCGCCCGAGCAAATGGTTCTCTACAAAGTGTTAAGCAGTTTTGTCAAAATTGGCGGGTATGAATATTGAAAGGGATTGTTACTCCTTATCAGTATCATTTGTCATGTTTATATGGGCATTACATTCTTATACATTTACACAGCAAGACAATTTTACATTTAATGTATTTTATTATATTTTATACCCTAAAAAAATTATGTTCATTAAATTGTTTTACGTCACATATACAGCTTGATTACAACATGCACAAGAGTGCTATTTGTAATAACATTTCCCTACTTTTTAGCTAGCTAACATTAGCTTGCCAGCTAACATCACTGTTACAAAGCAGAAGCTTAGAGGCTATTTGATGATTTAAATTACAAATAAACATTACAAACCATAAATAACGCTGGTGTGGAATTCAAACAATCATTTTGAGCAAAATTAGGATAATAGAAAAATAAAAGATATTAACAAAATGCATTGATAATTCATTTTTGACCCATTTACTGCATGGGATCCAATGATGTATGCATTAAAAGGTGATTAATGTCTACACTCAAAGACTTACACCTACAAAGTGTTAGAAGTTGAGCAGTGAGTGTGCTTGTTGCTTAAACTTCCTTTGTCCATGAGGAGAATTATGAGCTGGGCTGTGTATTGGACAGCACATTGTTATGCTCACCGATGCAGTACTTGAGATAAAATGTGAAATTTAACAGTCACAGAGCCAACGTCATTTTTTGTTGTTGAAAGCAACTGCAGACACATCAAAATCACAAATCCTGATACCTAACTCAAAAAACAACTATTTGTTTGTTCATTATTTAAAAGGTTTTCTATGTCCCAAGACAGGGTAGCTTGATGTGTCCTTGAGATAATATAGAGTTACATTCACAAACAGCAACACAAAATATGTAGCAAGTGTCTAGCCATTAGAAAAGTACTTATAGAAGAAGAAAGGCTCATTGGTTGCGCTACAGTAAAGCTTAAACATACACGAGGAGGCTGAGACTGCCGGTGCAGAAATATCCTGTTTCTTTTGTGATGGCTAATTAAATTTAAAGAGGTGATCCACGTAAAAGCCTTTGATTAAACTGACATGTTGCATCATTTAACTTATGTTGTATTAAATATCACAGGAGGAAACCTCTCTGGGAACAATTAACCTGCAGGCAGCACATCAACCGTCACGATGACATACTGTATCAAACGTATACGTCTTTTGATAAGACGTATCATAAGTGGACACTTTGCTTGTGTGTTAGTAACAGTTCTCAGCGTGGATTGTGGAAATGTCCGCCTTGCACAAACCCAGTAACCCAAAGTAAAAACGTCACTTGAGGCCAATCATAAACCGTCATTTTAAAGTAGTTCACCAATTAACCAACTCTGTCACCTCTAACCCTACAATTGTTCCTGATACGTATTCTCGACCCATATCCTTTTGGAATAATTTGTGTCTGTCTCTGCTAATTAATGTGACCCGGACCTGACTCCTGAACTGTGGAGGCTCTGACCAGACTGTCTGACCAGAGCTGTCCCTGCTCCAGTTTGAAACAAATATATAGTGCCCTGGTCCTTAAAAGTACCTTCCAGACACTTTGATTTAAGCACCAATACAAATGCATTTGTTGAATTAGATATTAGTAACAATTATTCCACTCACTTCCTATAGGTTCCACTGCAGCAGAGACACATGGGCAGAGCTGTGTAAGTCACTGCCTGTAAGGACAGATAAATGTAAATTTAAATGCAAATTAATGTACAGCAAATGAAAATTTCATTAATCACAGTGTCCTCTGGCAAACAGAAATGTCAGTTTAAGGTCCATACTGGTGTAATTAAGTGTTCCTCTCATCTAATTATGTTTGTCTCTTTAGATAAACTCCAATGTATTGTGTTAGTAGATCCAAAAAAGTAAAGAAAATCCATCTGAACCATTCTCGTGAGTCTTCGTTTTGGAGCTGCTTGGGTCCATCAGTGTAAAAAAATGTCTGCGTTGTGCAGTGCGCTGGCTGTTTGTAGTGGAGAACACGAAAGAGAAGGACAAAGGGAAGTGTAATCAAAAGTTCAGGTAAACTTAGCTTCTGCTTGGGCAACCTTGCAGAGGGAAACAGATCAGTTCATTGTCAAAGTCTATGAGAATAGTTGGTCATTAGTCAATTTCCTGGAGAATGTCTGACAAGAGCAGGAACATTAATACAACGAAAACAGATTAAGCAAACAACGTATTTTGGACTCATTTTGGCAGCTTTTCAGTGTCCAAGGTTAACTGTCATACAACAGCTTGAGAAAGAAATAGATGAATAATGGGGTACATATCAAGACAATGTTAAAGCAACTAAACAGCAGTACTTTGTTTCATGCCAAGAATTTTTTTTACTAAGAACTTCATATAGACCATGGTTGACCATATTGTTTGTCCGGTTTGTAAAATCAAAACTATGCTTTTTCAAGGTGAACACAAAACTATGGGGTTATTTTTGATTTTATGGAGGAAACCCCTAGTGAACTTGCATGTTCTCCCCATGTTCACTAGGGGTTTCCTCCATAAAATCAAAAATAACCCCATGGAAAAAACATGCAAGAAGAACGGACTGCTGCCCTGTCCCTGACCAGGACAGAGCATGTACACTTGTACTTGGTCCCCGGTCGCCGCATGAATGGCTGACCACTGCTCCAGCTGTCCCCCTGGAGGAAGGATGACTGGATGGGTTAAAGGCAGAGAAAGAATTTCATCGTGGTGCATGTGTGTGTTTGCAGTGTTTCACGTTTGACCAATAAACAGTCTGACCATTAAAAAAGTCTGACCATCTACTTCTTCTAAAAGCGAGGAGACATCGATTTGTTTCTGCATCTCGGTGTCATGAGGTCGGACAGACAGAAACTCTCCTGAGGTCTGAGTCAGCACAGACAGATCTACATTCAGGAGGAGAGTGATCCAGTGATGAGATGTGTGAAAGAAATGACGTATATAAGAATGAGCGTGATACCATTTCTGTCTGTGTACAAGGATCTTATTCAATTCAAAATGTCTGGAGTTGATGAAATAAGCACATTTGTTTATTGTGAGCATGAACATTGGTTTTCTTTAACTGAAACTAGAAAAAAAAGCAGAACTAAGCTTAACATTCGCATTACGAACAAAAACTTCTGCGGCCTTCATTACAACATAAACATGGTCGAAACACGAGCTGCAGCGAGCAGCGTCCTCACAACTGATTACAGGGGCTTCATAATCCTCGCCTCCTGTGGCTTTATGCTAATGCTATTACTAAAGATAAACTTAAAATCAATGTCTCATCACTGAAAAATCAAAATGCAATTAACCTAAAGGCACGAGCGTCCCGGCTCAGCATGCATGTATTTTAGTTTTTTAAACACTGAACACGAGCTTCTCTGACTCAAACAGAGGATGAGGTCAGACTCCGCAACAAAACAAAGCCGCGTCACGGCTTTGAGTCAGACTGCTAAGATAAACACATTAATTGTAGAGGTACTGTGAGATGAAGCGGTGCAGCTTCTGCCTATTTTCTGACAACTGGAACAAAGGACTGACGCCCAGGAAGATGCCTCCTTTCTGACGCTCCTCCGAAAGGACCTGAAGTGAACATGAACACAGCACTCAGTCAGGACACACGCAACCACAATGCTTTTTATTTAGTAACCTTCATTTTAACATTGTGAGCGCAGAGCTTTTATCTTTAGTGGTGTGCTTTTCGGCGCAAGGCCAGCTAAAAAAACACTGAAGTAAAAAAAGAGACCTTTCAAAACAACAACACTTAATTTAAAAAAGAAAAACGAAGCTAAAGGTGTAAAAGAAAGAAAGAAACAAAGCCGACTTGACGTCAGGAAGTGGAATTAGCCGTCAAATCCCAAAGACAAGCATGATGGCAACCATTTCTGACTAATAACCTTGATCAGAAAGTAATTGCCTCATGAGTTCTTTGCAGATATATAGGTCAACGAGGCTCTATTTTTAAAAAGGCAGCGATTCCCAACCCACAGACTGATAGAGGAGACTGATGGGTGCAGACACTGTCTACTTCATTGAATTGAAAGGCTGAGCAGTGAATTTGTTGCGAAGCGTTGATTTATAAAGTTATGGATTAAAAGACTGTATCCAAGTTACGAGTGAGGCGTTTTCTGACTAGAATGTGTGCGTTTCTCTCCAGCTCTTAGATTTTACGTTGGTGCCAATCGGCTATGTTGTTCCTCGCTGTTGGTTGCAGAGTCCTATCTGCAAAACAAACAATTCTTGCACTGTATTAAAAACAACTTCCACAGAAATGCCGCAGCTTGATAATCCATCACAATAAACATGAAGGCTTTGGCTGGTCTCATCAAAGTTTCTGTTTAAACCTCATTGTGCCTGAGTCGAGTGTTTTCATGTCAGGAAACAGGAAATATCTCACTGAGGAATCCCCAAAAATAAATCACCGTACAAACATTTTCTAAAGTATTATCAGCAAAATGTGCTTAAAGAAATAGTTCAATATTTTGCGAAATATACTTATTTGCTTTTTTGCTGAGAGTTAAATGAGAAGACCGATACCACTGTCACGCCTGTCCGGTAAATACGAAGCTACAGCCAGCAGGCCATTAGTTTGGCTTAGCATAAAGACAGGAAACTGGGGCAAACAGCTAGCATGGCTCTGACCAACGGTTTGAAAAATGCACTTAACACACTTCAAAAGCTCACTTATTTATTTCTCTCATATCTGCTGGATAGAACAAACAAAATCATATTTTACAAGTTGATCACATATGTTGTGTGTAATTCATTACCAGTAAACGTACTAGTGCCGATAGCCATCATTAAATAAATGTAACCAGTCCAATATTTGTACATACAGTTGTCTACACAGGCCTATCAAAGGCTCAAGTTTCAATTAAGGCATGTTAACGTGACCCATAATGTATTTTTACACTTCTTTATTTTCTTCTTTTTATCTTTTTAAGTGATTGTGTGTTGGGCTCTGAAGCGCTGCCAAGACACGGGTGACCTACACTCAGTATTGAATGCATCCAGTGTAGAAATGGAGCACTGGAGCTGTTGCTGCTGCTCTCGCTACGTGGTGTAACACTGTGTATACAAGCGGCAGAAAATAGTAAAGTAAAGGAAATGTATGTCAAAATTGTACCAAAGTAAACCACTGATCCCAGCTATGTTTCATTTAGGTGTGTCTCTGTGATCCTGCACAGCAATTACATTTGTGTAAGTATATTTCAGACAAATTATAAATGTCTAAAAACCAAATTACATGCAGCACAGCTTGAAACATAATGGTGGTATGTATAAAGTCAATTTAGATAACAATAATAGGAGTATAGGTCTGTAGGAGAGCAGTCATTTTCTTTTTAAAGACTAAAATGTGAATGGTTAAGAGACTAAGACAAAGTGTTGCCTGTACTCAACTCAAATTTCTTGTGTCCTTGGCTGAGTGAATTCCTTTTAAAGATTGACATTTCTGCCTCAGCCATGATTGGATATGGCTGGATTGAGTTGGGCTCAGTTTCTCTCTTATTGCATCAAAATCAGGTTGGACTATTGCTGAAAAGCGCTGCCAGCAATAGACCCATTATTGGCGATTTGGGGATTTCGACTGGATTCAGGCTGACCTGGGAGCAGATTAATGTTAAAACCGTACTTTGTGGGAGTTGGACTGCACCTAAACTTTCAGTCCTGAGTCGAGCTCTAATTCTCTGCAGACAGATAGATTTAGAAACACGCACACACACACACACACACAGGCTGTCACTCACCCCCAGGTCTATTAGTGTTCTAACCGCAGTGTGTGCAGCCTCCTCTGAGCAGCTCTCTGTGAGATACGGCACAAAAGCACACATGAATCAAAAGAACAGACAGATATCTAATATAGAAAAACCAGGTCGGGATAACAGAACAAAGCCATTACCAGTGGGATTGATGGAAATGTTATACTGTGTATTATTGAAGGGTGACATTTGGGGAGTTTCTGATTGTCTTATATGTTTTTTTTAAAAAGATGATGATGTGAGTGGGGGAGCTGCTCTGTTTCTTCTCCGGTCGCTGCTGGCTTGTTACAACACAAACTGAATCAGTGGGAAAAGGCAAGGTGACAAGCTTTTGAAGTTACGACACAAAGAAATGAAAGATCTTTGTGTGTGCATGTGTGTTTTTGGGAGGGGGGGGGGTGTTAGGTTGAGCTCACCGTAGTGCTGTTTGTTCCTTTTTGCTGTGTCACGCAGATGGGAGTGTATCTGAGCCACAAGCTCTGCTTCTGCAGCAGCAAAGACATGAAAATTGAGGCAATTATTCCACTCAAAGCAAAGTGAGGACAGTCTGCAAAGATAATCTATGGAGATTTCATGGTTCAGTAACATGCTATCATATTGGGTAAAACGTAAATATCAGAGACATGAAAAACACCCTCAGCATTCAGTTTGACTAAATGTGGCATGAATGTATAAACTATTCTGGTTCTTTGCTTTGAAGAACAACATATGGGGCAATGCTTTATATCAAATAAAAAATGTATAACTTCAAAGCAAGCTTTAAGTAACAAAATTAAAGATTTAACCCATTGTATGTGTGACCCCCAACACCAATCAAAGGTGAACGCTGTCTCTTAAACATACAGTACACACATACTTGGCAGAGGTGTGTGTAGAAGGTCCAGTCCGGTGGTCGTCCAGCACAGCGCCCTCAGATGACCAGCTAGCATACTGCAGAGGAAGAAGAGCATCTCTGGACACTGACTTGGCTGGCTTATCTAGAAAAGTTGATAGAGACAAGAAGTGGTCAGAAATGGCAAAATGAGAATTGTGGAGGCGGGGAGAGCAGAAATGAAAAAGCATTTTCTGCAACAATGAGCACATAGTGAGAAGTCACTGTCAGTTGGCCCCAGAAAGTAATACATCTGCTAGATACAGAGGCACAATACTATAAGAGTAACACTTGCTAGAGCAATATACCGATGTGTCCCTGGTTCAAATCCCAGTGCTGGCAAAGTACATTTTGTATTTAGTTCCATGCAGTAAAACAAAGTTTTTCTGTTCATCTAAACTAAAACCAATAGACCTCTCTCAAGGGATGAGCACTCATACGAGTGCAGCATACTGAACAGGCTGCAGCAGATACAGTTTTATGGGTTTCTTTTGCAATTTATAACCTAATTCATTCATCCTAGCATGGCATTTTGAACGGAGCTCATCCGATTTCCCAATGAGAAGTCGACCATTCATTGTCAATGAGGCTAATTCAATCTGTTTAAAACAATCATCATGTGAAAGTGCAGCACTTAGAAGCTTAAACACAGAAGTTTGAAATCAACATGACAGAGAGAAAAGAGAGATTGCAGTCAGTACAACGGTAATTAGTTGAGATGTGTGAGGAGTAAAAACACATTATAACATAAAAGGGAAAATCAGCAGCTATGAAGAAGGCCAGAGAGGCTGCTTGGCAAAACAAATACTAATAGACTGAACTGCTCATTCAGTTTATTAGTATTTCATACAAAATGTCACACAAAGGCACCAAAAGAAAACGGGAGTAAAGATATAAACTGGCCAATATCAGCTCATCAGACGTGGTATCAGTGTATATGTTGGAGGATAAGTAACAAGTTATAACAGTACAGAAATGCCAAAAGACATTTTGTCCACTTACTATTTTTTTTTTTACTGTTCAAAAAGAGTTACGTTTATTCTTAAGCTGCAGGTCATGAATAAGAAACTGTGGCGTTTGTATACAACCATGTACATCCTTCCTACATGATGGAATAAATTGTTTCCCAGCTTGCATGGCTGAGGAGCAATATCAATAAATAACTTAGGATACACAAACAAATAAAACATGTAAATGCATTGGGAAAAAGTTATTCATGTCAGTGAACAAAATGAATCAGTTTAATATCAGGTGTTGAAAATCTCTAAACTTTGAGCCTACACCAGGCTTCTTCTTCAGAATTCGTTACCGTAGCAATTTAACTTGGATTACTGCCAAGCCTGCTTTGTGAAACCACCTCAAGTGAACTTAGCCAGCTTAACTGATAACAGGCAGTACCGGAGGAGGTAAGGGAATATCTTCCATTGTTTGGTATGGAGGTGTTTGCTGTCCCTGCTCAGCGCCTGAGCTGAGGGCAGCAGAGCAGAGGCGTCAGGAGAAGAAGAGTGAGTGCATTGGATGGAGAAAGTTAAAGGATTAGAGTGGAAAAGAGTAAAGCTGTATAAACACCGGTGAGGCTCTTCCTCGGTGGACAAGTCAGAGAGAGGATTTTATACCAGTGTGGAGGTGGAAGTGAACTTGCTTGTGGCACGGGTAGGCAGAAGAACTTATCTGGATGTGTTCTGTGTAGTTTACTGTAGCTACTTACACTGTTCCTTACACTTCTGGATAAAAAGGGTGTCAAATAATGGCTGTATCCCAAGGAAGCAAGGACAAAGAAAGTGTGTGTACCCAATCCCAGTTAAGTAAGGATAAAGTTCAAAGCAACATACAAAACAAAAAGAGGTAGTCCACACACTCAATATTCAAAGCTCCTAAAAACAGTTTAAGTTCAGGACATTCACAACACGTGATTATAAAATGATCTCTACGCTTGTCTGAAGACCTCAAACTGATATAAAGACAGATAGTAAACGATAAGGGATAGAATACATTCAGGGCTTTGAAAATGTTTTCTGATGCAAGACCTGCACTTAGCACGTCTTGGACACGCAATGTTTTGGTAAGAAACACATGTTTGTTTAAAACTCCTCAGTGTTTCACTTTGAATGAAAATGTGATGTTCTTTTCATTGCATTTTTTACATGCTGAAAACAAGATAAAAGTGCTTCACTGATTGAAGTCTATCCATGTCACTGTGCTTTGATTGTTGCTCTTTCACTGCGCAGTTTAAGTTTTACATGTACTGTCGTGACTCTCGAGGCCTCAAAGTCACTTTGCAGTGTTTGTTACCGATACACTTTTAGCACTGGCTGTTCGGTCCCTCTGGAAGTTTATTAGCCTTGTGTTACTATGAAAAAACAGTTATGACAGTAGGGCTTCTTTTAAAACTGACACATACAGTTAATTGGCATTCAAGTTACGTGACTTGTGTAGGTGCTTTTGTAATGGAGATTTAGTTACATCAAAGTTATTTTTCATGTGGTGTTTCTGGTATTTTCGTACGTGCCCTGTAGGCAGTCACCCAGGCTGCCATCTTTTGTAGGTCAGGCCAGCATGCAACATTTTCCCCTTCATATAACCTCTGGTGCTTCTCTAAGGCATGTGAAGAAGCCAGAGGGGCCCAGCAGTGCTCTTCTGTACCTTGTAGGAATGCAGCTCCTGCTCCTCACAGTCAGAGTCGCTGTGATATGGGTCGTCAGTGGTCGTCCAGCTAAAAGCACCCTCCTTCTTCCAGAAATCACAAATGGGAACGTCCCTGGGAATCTACATAGACACACAAAAGCATGTCAGACTATAACTCTTTCTGCCTGGTAAGGCCATATCTGACTGACTGAAAACACGTTAAGTCTTCAGTCTTAACCTGTGACTGTTTGAGTGGAAGTACTATATGAAGAGTTAAAGGTATTTGCAGATTAAAAGCCGACCAGATCTTTTAGATTTTTGAATAACAAAATGAACATGGGGCAATATGTTTTTCAAAACAGTGCAGCATTAAATTATGTAGCGCTTTAGAGAAAAACCTTAAGAAGTGTCTAAATGTATCTTACTTCTTCCATGATTAGGATGCCACAGCGCACCAGACTGTCAACTGCATCCAGAGCAAAACTCTGGGATGACTGACAGGGCTGGAGAGAGAGAGAGAGAGTTAGAGAGAGAGTGAGACAGCGAGTGTGTAAGCTCAATGGTGAAGCAAAGTTAGGAGGCACACAACAGCTATATAAGAGGACAGCTGACAGAGAGCATAAGGCGCGTAGTACAGATGTAGCAGAGATCAGAGGACAAGAATGAAAGATGGCCGGAAAGAGGATGAGAACACGAGCCACATTTTTCAGAGGAATGGGGTGAAAAACAAAAGCTGCAAGCAGAAGAGACAAGAAAGAGCAGCTGCCGAAATGAAAGGTGGGCAAACAGAGAAAGGAATAGTATTTCTGGCTCACATTCGGAGCCCTTAAAGTCGGTCTGATGAAGCACGCACATACACAGCCACACACAAACACACACAGATACACACATACACACCATTTTAAACCTCTCTGCCAGAGATAGAGCCAGCAGAGCAGGATGAATGGCTGTTCAGCTCCATTAAACATCCATTGAATGAGACACACTGGGTGTGTGTGTGTGTGTGTGTGAGATATAAATTCAAACTCACTGGCATAAAGCCCGGAGGCAGGAGGTGGCAGAGCCGCAGGGCTCTCTCAGTCAGCTCGGACTGGCAGAGCACCACATCAAACTCCATGTCACCTTTGACCTCCTCTCCGTCCACGCCGTCACTCCTCACCCTGCTGCTGACGCCACTGCCGGCCACCTCGCACAGCATGGCCGACACCGCACACGCTAAGAACAAAAACACACACGGAAACATTTGATCGTTTGCTGTACTTCTTCATGCGCATACACACGGGTGAGAAAACTGGTGTGTATAATCCAAAGTAAGCAGGTTTTGTTCTGTATCATGTTGGACACTGGACTTTGGTTAATGGATGAGTTAATGAGATTTTGCTGATAAGTAGGATCTAGGATTTCCGTCATTTACACAAGTGTTATCTCTTTATTTATACATTTTATCCCCATTATCCCACTTTCATGTGCTGGTGGGAAGGTCTTGACATCCAGATTGTTTATGTCCCTATGTCCTGAAGCACTTTTCAAGCACTGAAAGCACCACGGAGGCTGTTGGAGATTTGAGTTTAACTGTCCTTAAATTAGTAATTATCACAAGTCCCATAGATTTACTACAATATTACGCAACAAAATAGAGCTGATTTAATCAATCTTTACCCCTTGAGGTTAGCAGCAATGTACTAATCTACTATACAGAGGCTTTCAGCACAACCCACTGCCCACCAGCTTCACTTCCTATACAACCAAAAGAAGTCATGCAGGAATAATGAATCATGCGGGCGAAGTAGCTTCCTGTACTTCAAAACCTCACATTATTGTTACCTCCAACAACAATTCTAAAATGGGCCTGCAGTATCTATAGCTTCACCCCAGTCTACCTGTTAGCATGATTTCTAGCAATAAAACAGCACATTAAACTATAGTTTAGAGATACTGTAGCTCTTGGCTCAAGGATGAGTTGATATAAGACTTTGGTAAACATTTGTGATCTAGGCTTTCCCCTATTAGATGAATATAATATATTGTATTACTCACATGAATTATGATGTTCCAAATCCTATCACCAACAAAGCTGAAATTGGGCGATTTGGCAATGAATTATGTTCAATAACAATGTTTTGGGAATTCTCACTCTGCGCCTGTCAGCTACAGTTTTGTTACGGTTATGGAAACATTGTGGTGATGGAAAAATAATTATGGTTACGGTACAGCTAAATCTAAACAACAAAAACACTTGCAGGTCATTGACTGAAAGCCAACTCTAGTATTTCGCACAAAAGTCTCACTTGCTAGACGTCCATCAACCACCCCGACCCCCGCATCCATACTTTCTGCCTGGTTACAAGCTGCATTGGCATTGGCAGTTGGCACTGGAGGCAAATTGTAAATTCCCTTGGATACTGGTCTGGTATTTCATATGCTGGTAGAAGAATCCAGTGTCTAGAGGTTTTAAAGTAGCTGCTGAGAATAATTCCAATAATGTGCTTCCTGTTATCGTAAACACAGAAGATAAACAACAACCAAACTTAAACCCGAGTTTGCAGGATGAGAAGGTTTTTATGCTACCATGTACTTTCAAATTAAATTATAGTCCACAAAAATCTCACATTGAGGCGCATCTTAAATTTACTTAACATTAACAGTATATAGCTGTTAAGATGCTACATGCTTGAGTTGCTGAATTTTATTGCATATGAGATGATGCCAACGACAAGTCAACATCCACTGTAGATAGTATAGTGAATTGTATCATGTCTTTGTTATTAATTAAAAACTAACTTTGTATATATGTATATTGTATATAATATAATATAATAATTATTTTTCAGTGACTTGAGTTTTGTAGACGAATCAGCTATTTAAACAATGCAGCACTGTATGGATTAGATTTCAATTGACAGCAAGGATTACAGTAGGAACATCACAGGTTTGTGCTCCTGTGAAATGCACATTTTTTGGAGTTTAGAACAGGCCACCAAAAGCCCAGTGTAACCTGGAGAAGACCTGGTTTGAGTCTTCTAGTTAATGTGGTCTCATATCATTCTGCTGCCTGACTGCCATGGATGGCTCACTTGACTTGATGTATCATCTCTATACATCCCACATATTGACACAATTGGAAATGAGATGACAATAACAAACAAGATCTGACACTGGTGACCTGTCATATCAAAAAAAAAAATTATCTGCGGCCCTGACACTACTCAAACTTGGTATTCCTTAAACACACAGAATATTAAGTATTTAAACTTTACAAATGTCCAAACGTTTCCATCCTGACATGCCAACACTCTGAGCCACAAGCCAAGGCCTCCCACGAAAAATAAGGTGCCTGTGGAACACAGGGTCTCGAGATGATATTTATGCTTAAATGTTATAGGAACATTTTTGTCTGCTGCACAAGATACATGCATGCAAAGTCACTCACCGCCGACGGCTTCCAAAATAAAGGTGTGCGTGACAATCTGGGCCTGGAGGGTGAGGTGAAGTGTGGCAGCAAGAGAAGGACGCGGCACAATAAAAGGGTCTTTCCTAGAAGAAGGGAGACATGGAGCAAAAGAAGGAAAGGGCAGTAATGGAGACAGAGGTTTCACTGAAAGGGAAATTGGATTTTTGATAAGCAATGTCGTTTTGCTGTATAGAGCTTAACAGTGTACTTTGTTTTTCTTTTGACAGACAGAAAACCTACTTAGACGGCGCTGCAGCTATGATGAGGTGAGGGGCAAGCAGAGAGAGGGAATAATGGACAACCTCCACTAAGCTTCCCCCAAAACCGACATCTTTGTTCCTGAACAGCAGCTCCTCCGTGAGCCAGGCCACATCACGACATAGAAGAGACGCACTCACTCCCTGCGGAGGAGAAGGATGTTATTTTTCTCCAAAATCAGACGTGAGCATTAACCATCTGGTGACATTAGTTAGAAACTGGTGGGTATGACTCAGAAAATCACTGTCACACTCTAATAAACTAGCACGAAAAAACCAATTCTGTTTATGAGCGTCCTGGAGTATCGATGGATCCTTAGAGGGGCAGGGGTGGATTTTAATACTGAAAGCACCAAGGGGAAAATGGCTCAGGAAACACACAAACACAAGGATGACGCACGTACCTTGCGGTGTCTGTACAGCAACAGGCTGGACACCAGACTGGTGGACATCACAGCCATGCAGGAGGTTGCAGCTACAAACAGAGAACACACACAGTACAGGGATCATGCTGAACAATTTGAATATCAATATAATAACAGCTTATAAAGATTTATGATTCTGCAGGGGTACATAATCATGGACCTACAGAAAATGAGGTGGAGGATAATGGCGATGCTGAGGTCTCTCTCTGGATCCGCCGGCTCTTTGAGTTCAGATGCATAATGAGAAGAAGGCAGGAGCCACGACATCCTCCTCCGCCCAAACACACCGTCAGTTCTTGAGAGAAAAAGTGAGGTTGTCAGGATGAATTTACAGAAATGTTATGTATGTTAGTCTCAACTGACTTATACTTGTTCAAGTTATAATCCTTAAGATTTTCATGAAATCAAATCACATTTTTGATATTATTCATGGTTGGCATTTTTTCACCAATACTCATACATATAGATCTAAAGCTCTATTTGTCAATTGTATTTTATTGTTATGCTGATTCTTTTTATTGTTCCTTTCAACTATTGAAACATTGCAATTTCTCCTTGGGGATTAATAAAGTCCATCTATCTATCCATCGTATTCACATTCAGTGATTACCTCTCTACTGGCTCCAGCCCCTCTATTTACTGTTTTCACTGTTAGTGGTGGAGTCTGCCAATCCTGCGCTGAATTCAAGTTGCCTTCACGTGCACGAGGGACTCACAGGAAACGTGCACGTAATCCAGCAAAATGTTATCTTTTACAGCGTTACACGGGTGAAACATGGGGTGGCTTTCATTGTGAAGAAGCCACATGAAAAGCAATTTATTTAACAATGTGGTTAGCGCTAATCACGGTCGTTCATCAACAATGCGCCAACAAAGCAAATGGTCATTCTCAGCATTTTTTGACAGTGTATCATATTAAAACATTGCTTAAATATTAATGGAACAAGAGGGTAACTGTGTCTGCTGTTGTGTGGAAAACTACTTGCGGCATGTTTAACATGAAATAAAAAAAGCAATTATTATTGGCTTTCTTTTTTTTATATCAAAACTAAAGTGTGTTTGGCTGCACTGTAAAAAGATTCACAAAGCATCTGCTCACTGAGTGTTTTCTGTTATAAACCACAGTAATCACAGTTGTTCAATCAACCAGCACTATGACCTTAAGGATCAAAGGGTTAAAGAAAAGATCCACTTTACTCAAGTATTGTTTGCTCAAGCTGGAATTTGTTTTTATTAATTTCATTATGTTATATATATATATTATATATATAATATATATAATATTTCATATCAATTCTCTCTTATTGCGATATTTATGTCTAAAGATAAGACAAATTAGCTGTATTTCCAGAATTTCTCATACAAGGTGCATACAAGCATATAAAATAGCATCTATATCCCTCAAAAATGGAGGTGTGTAATACATTTTATGAGCCGCTTATCTGAGGCTATGCTGGAGGAATATGAGTGTGTTATTTATGCGTCTTAGCTGTGCATGAGTCAGAGAGATATACAGTAGTGTATCAGAGAGAGCGTGTCATATCACTGTTAATACACAATACAAAGTCCTACAGACAGTGACACTGTTCATCTCCAACAAGAATAAATAAACTGAGTGTGTGCGTCTCTGTGAATTAAGTGTTTGTAAGTGTGGACTTTTTATTTGCATTAGAGCAGCCCTTTTCTTCATACATGGGAACAAACAAGAGGATTCAGAAGCAGCTAAACAAACAGAATGAGGAAGCATGGCAGAGACACAGTGTTAAGTAGCGGAGCATGTTAATGGTGTAGACATGCAGAAAGAACTAAAACTGCTGACATGCTGATAACAATTCAATATAACTATCCCTCTCTACCTCTTTTCATCTATCACTTGCAATCTCTTTCACTCATGCAGGTTTTTTTTCTCTGCATGCGGCTCTCTCAGAAGAATTAAACAAATGAAGGGAGAAGCCACTTTGCTCGTCAGAAGCCAAGCAGAGACTGAGCGAGGATGTTATTTTCTTTCTGTTATCTTTTTCACTGGCAGATATCTGTGCCAGATTCAAGGTTTAGAGGAAAGTTTATCTTCAAAGTTTAAGAGAAAGTAACTTCTCAATTTCACAGATGTTATAAAACACAATCCAAATCCCATTGTGGTTTGTTTTCACAAAGTATAAACACTCACTCGTGCATACAGATATGTACACAGGTGGTTTGATTACCTGTTGTTGAGGATAACAGGCAGCAACAGGTCCTGCAGAGGGAGCCAGTCATCTACTCTGCACCTCCCCGACTGGCACATCTCCTATACGCACAAACACACGAATATATAGATGCACACGTGCACAGCTGCAAAGTCTAAAGTATTCTTCATAAACCAAGTCAATAAAATGAGACAAAATTTGCATCAAAACAAATTCAACTATTATTTCTGCAGCCCATTTTTCTATTATCGACATTTCATCATTTGCCAGTTTATTAGGTACACCTCCTGCAATAACTCTATTATAAATATTAGAACGAGCTGATGATTCAAATTTGATAATTTTGGAGGCTACAGTTTGTGTTCCTCCTGAACTATACAGCATTATATTGAGGGGTGTTTCTGATCCTGTTCCTGGACAGAATAACTGTGCTCCACAACTCACACTGTGATGAGCTGTCACATGTTGCTTAATTTTAAAGGGTTTTGAGGCAAAAATGTTGAGAACCACTTCTCTAAATGATAAGCAGGTCTTTGGTGATATGTTCTTTCTGCTGTTCACCTTGAGAGAGAAGGGCTGAGCGAAGTGGATCCTTAAACTTCCTCCTGGTCTCCTCCAGAGAAGAGACCACAGCCACAGCAACACAGAGCATAGGTCCACCTGTGAGGATATGTAAAACACACACACACACATTCATAGGAGAGCTACATACAGCGAGATAGTGATTATATCATAATGAGGCCTTGCCTTTAGGAGGGGCATTACAGCAGCAATACGACTAATGAGCAGGATCTATGATGAGCACTGAGATAAATAGCCAGTCTGAGAGTGCGTGTATGAGTACTAAAACTGTGTGTTCAGTACTGTGTGTGCACTGTGTGTGAATGACAGAACAAAATGATGAGGCGAGGACCTTATTATGGCAATTAACCAAAAGCAACACCCACTCTCCAGTCTCAAAGTGCAGATAACAGAGGGTAAGACTAATGGAGAATAATAGCAATCACCGTTACTTTGAAAAAATGAAAACGCATTAACCAACGCTGGCCAGTGAGAAATTAGAGAGCAAAGTTGTGACACAAGACTCTCATAGCTGTACTCTGGATCATTACTTGCAATCTTAGTTCCCTGTAAACCAGAAGTCTGAGACTGCGTGCCCCCCCCTAAACAGAATCGAGACTGCATCCCCCACCACAATATTCTAAATACTGTCAAAACATATTGATAGTGAACGTGAAATAAGTTAATTAATGTATTATGTATCTCCCATTATTATTCTTTGTCTTACTTCTGAGGGGATAACCATGCATGAAGATTTGGAACTACAGTTGCCATAATGCTTTGGGGGATGTAAACAACTTTCATTAGTTAACATTTTAGCAAAGTGGCACCATTAAAAGTATGCTGAATTATCTATCAGCAGTTCCTGTTTGCAATGTGCCCGTGGATGTAAATACAACTGTGACTAGATTACTTTGATATTGAAGAAAACATAAAATGTGGTGATTTTCAGGCAAGTCCTGGAGTTATGTCTTTTTTCTGTTATTTCTAAGTGGATTTATGGACATTTATTAGAGACATTTCTTAGATGCTGAAATCCCCTGAAATTTCACCTCACACAGTATCTTTGCCTCACGTCTCTTCCTCTGCAAATCCTCTACGAAAGCTCACCTCACAGTTTGAAAACCTGTGCTCTAAACCAAACCTGTTCACTTGCTCCCGAGGACATTACAGATGACCCTTATTAAGTGGAGTTTGTGTGTGCTTGCAAGTGTGTGTTTACACGCATCCACCTGTAAGTCTGTCTTGGGCACACAGTCGTAGGAGATGCCTACAGGGACCAGACAGACATCGGGGACAGATCCCTCTTTGATGAGCTGTCTGATGCAAGCCAGCCACTGGCCACCTTGGCCAGACTTCGCTGACACACCAACACTTATCGCCTGGCCCTCATGTAGCAGCTCACGTACCAGCTGAGGAGGGAGGAAAGAGAAAGATGGCAGAGACAAAGGTCTGAGAAGTCATTGCAGTATGGGAGCAATTAACATAAAATGACTGGCATGCATTTTTTAAATATAATTAAGCAATATAGCAAACCCGACCTCGGAGGGAATACAAATAGGAAAACAGAGTGGAAGGCGGCTGAGGGAGCAGAAGTCAAAATGCAGGAAGCAGGCGGGATAAAGAGCAGAGATAAAAAGGGACTGTGGGGGACACTTCATGACATTCAGTACTGTTTTCCTCTTACAGACAAGGAAAATTCAATTACTATTGAACAGCTTCTAAGAAGGCCTACACTCAATAAACAATAAAGGTCTATTAACATTGAAATACAACCAATAAACAAGCCTGCCTTCTCACACACAGCCAATATGCTTACTCACATAAATGGTCAATGAAAAAAACCAAACTACTCACTGCGTCACTCATAAACAACCTATTTATGCTCCACTGTGGCTATAGTCTTGTAGATTCATGTCAGACTGAGTTGTATTGAGCTGTATGGCACAATATTGATCCTAATAAAGCCAGTAACTCCTCCAAATTAAATACGTCTTTAGGCAAACTGATTCAAAGCAAAAAACAGCTCCCTTGCTAAATACAAAGACAGGAAGATATTAATGAGGAACATGTGTTGATCACTAATACAAATCAAGCAAGTACGGACACTGCATTAGACAGAGTATAAAAGAAGGTACTAGAGGAAAGTGTGATGGATGCAAGAGAGGAGTGAGGATACAGACCACATAAATCTCCTAAATAAGGGGAAAAAACACAAATTACCTTCCTATAAAAATAAAAACAACCTTCTCAGACCTGCCACATTGCACAATAAAACTAACCACCATTCTTCTCGTATCTCCACCCTCTCCTCATTGCTTTGTCCCTCCAGCCAACACCACATCTGCAATGTTTGTAGCAAAACTCGAGCCCCTTGGTAATTTCGAGAATGAATAGAGAGTGGGATGAGGTTGGGGAATGAGGGAGAGGTGGAAAGACAGGTTGTATTCTGATTGAGGAGCTGACTGTGATAACACTCCACCATGGAGTTCAATGAAAAGCGTGTGTGTGTGTGTGTGTGTGTGTGCGAGTATAAATTGAACCAAATGCACATACACCTAATATTCAAATTACTAGCCAAAAAAGACAGGTATATTTTGCTTACCCTGCAATTTCAAATAATTACCTGCTGTCTATGAAGGCTTTTTTCAGCAAAAATGCATTAGCGACATGTTTTGTGATGATTTGTGGCCCTGTTCATCGTTTCCGTCTACTAGTAAACAGGCAGAGTAAACAGAACTGCTCCAATTGTCAGGCTGGAATGGTTTGTACCAATATGTTTTTATGGTTGGTACATTTTAATTGGGGGTGGAGAATACAAAGTCTTTGGGTGGTTGTTGTTTACCACTTTGGTCCAGAGTGAAAAATCTCTGCAACTATTGGATGAGTTGTCATGACATTTGGGACATATATTCATAGTCCATAATGTTGATATTTGTGCTTTTGAGTAAAATATCTCAACTATTAGATAGATTAGCATGAAAATTAGTACAGACATTCATGGTCTCCTCTGGATGAAATGTAATAACTTTGAACCCCATGACTTTCCATTTAGCGCCACCATCAGGTCGTAAATGTAATTTGTCCAAACCTTCCTTTTCTGTACTTTGTGCTACTTAGCAAATGTTAGCATGCTTTCTTGCTAATGCTAATGTGAGAATTATACCTCCTAAACACCAGCCTTTTAACATTGTCATTTTGAGTATGTTAGCATTTTGCTAATGGCACCGCTGTGCCTAACTAGAGATGATGACATATTGTCTGGATCCTAGTGAAGAACAACATCTTGTTTTGGGACATTCATCGCTGTTAAATCTTATTTCAAAACTCAGAACTACAATCACCACAGATATTGCCACATTCTACCTCACCTTAACCCCAAACTATCAAAACACGTCAGACTTACGGAGGTCATGACAGATGAGTACAGACTGTCCATCTCAGCATCCTGCTCAGTCTGTGCAGAAGGTGGCAAGAGGACCACACCAACTTTCTGAAGGATTGATCTGTAGGATAAATAAAGGATATGGTATCTCAGACATAACTATCTCAATTTAAGATGCTTGCAGTGATTATGCATCTTTGCACTATTTAAATTTAAATTGAATTGCTTAAATATGATGCTGTGTATAAAGGTGATACATTCAGCATTTTATTTCTGGCAAATAGGGCGTCTGCATTATTTGTGAGGGAGGATACTTTATGTTCTGTATACAAGAATATATACTGTATACTTATCTCGCAACGTGCCTGGCAGCTTCTACTGTATGTGGGTGTGTGTGTGTGTGTGTGCGCATGGCGATACCTTAGGAAGGAGCTGTTAATCTGAAAGGGACACATAGTGTATGGGACTCGCAGGTTGCGACAGAAGAGCACCAGCAGGATGAGAGCACAGTCAATGATGCTCTGACGTACATGCACATAAACCAGCAGAGATCCCTGAATTAGAGAACAAAACAGCTTTAGATAAAGAAGATTCTTCACATTGTTCTTCATTATGGTAGACAACGGTGGACTGTGCAGAGGTGGCACACGGATTAGGAGAGCGTTTCTGTGGCCTTTTATTGGATCAATATTATAATCATGCCCCACAAGTTTCAGATTGTATCAGAGTAATGGAATGTCAAGAGAAAACATTTATAATTTAAATCCTGCAGGGATATAAAACTGGACCAATTTCTCATTTTTCACTCAAATAGTTAAGATGTAGGCAGAGATTAAGCATATACGTGGGGAGTATGTTTAAGTGACTGCGTGTATTGTAAAGGGTGACACAATTTGTCTTTGTTTTTTCAAGGTCAACAATAGCTCTATAATTTATGCAACCCTTTATCTTTTGAGCAACATCTGTTTTTCTTTCACTGCAGACATGGAAAAAAAGAGCTACTATCGCAAACTCAATTATATATCAAGTGAAGTCGAAGCAGAGATAAAACATTTTAGTTTTTATACTTTTGATTGTACTTTTGTCCATATGATCGGGTCACTACAGTTAAGTAAGTTTATAAGGTTCGGAATGAAAGTGCTGCAATATTAAAACATGCAACTAGTCAAGAGTATTGCTTGGTTCCCTACAAGCCATGATTATGGCCATCCTGAACCTCTGAAACAACAGCCTAACTCAGGCCTATTCTCAGACTTGTTTACTTGTATTTATTTAGTCAACCATGTAATTAGAGTTGTGGAGTCTTTGGTAAAAAACTGAAAATAATTAAGTACAACAGGGCAAGTAAGAGAAACTTGAAAGTTTTTGGTATTTCTTTACAGACTTTCAAAAGTAATCATGCCTTTCAACATCATTACTTGCCTTGCTGAAAAATATTGTTACGTTTTTGTTTACCTACAGGGTAACAGGGCTGTAGCTGTTTATCACCTCATTAGATGGCTGAGCACAGCCTCGTTTCACATCTTGAGTGTGGATGTGTGTGCAGCCAAAAACATCATAGTATCTGTGTTCAAATACAACGTGTGCTTTCCATGTTTTGCGGAAAGAGTTGACACCCTTCAGAGTAGCAGATATGTGCACATTTCATCATCTGTGAATTAAAAAAAAAGTTAGGACACTTCATCTGCATGTGTGTGTGTGTGTTTATGGATACTTGCACCTCTTGTGAGGCTCTGTGCAAATCCGACAGATGGTTGAGGTTAACTTCAATACTGCCAAATACGGAAGCAAACATCTTCAGCATCACCCAGCCCACGAATCTAGTCAGGAGATGAGGGTGGGTGGAGAGATGTATAGAAAGAAAAAAAGAGGAGAAAAAAAATTACTGACTGGAGATGATGAGGAGAGGGGGATAATGCACACAAGGGAATAATGGACAGATAGTGGGGAAGCTAAGAAGCAATAACCGCCAATAATATGATGAAGAGCAAAAGGGAGCTTCAGCAAAGAAAGTGATGAAGATTAGTTTGACAACATGTAAATTAAATAGATGGGAGTGAGACAAAGTGGGGAGAAGCGGGATAAGGATAAGAAAGAAACTGATGACATCGGGAAAAAGCTAAACTGGAAGCGACAAAGATGGGTGTGTGAGGGTGACGGCTATAGATAGAGATGAAGGCGGAGGCTGTAAATGAGAGAGTGAGGGAAAGAGAGGAGAAGAAAGACAGTGCAAGGCAGATTCTGAAGATATTCCTAACAGAAAGTGAAAAAAGTTTATTTTAAAGAAGTTTCTACTCCATTTCCGTTTGCAGAAATATAATACTGTCTGTGGCAACAGGAACAGGCTCTTAAGATCTGACTCTGAGTCATAACATCCAATTTTGATTTAAAATACAACACACATCTTTTTGCCAGGAGCGATCGAAGAGTGTTGCTTGTCCTCCATTGCCCATAGACAAGTTTATGCCTCAACAACTGTCAGTCATGTTGAAGAGCATGACTGACTGACTGACTGACTGACTGACTGACTGACGGATATGCATGTGCCAGCAAGGTAGGTACATGCACAACATTGGCATGCTACACTTCTAGTAGCACAGTATATGAACCATTTGCGTGTTTGTCTCTTCCAAATGGCACCAAGTTTAGAAAGTGGGGCCTAGTGTTGATTTTCCCATACTGTTCTGGCACAGAGAAGTGAAAAGGAAGGGAGTTATTTTGATAATCAAATCATCTGAGATCTAAATGTCCCGTTCCTTTTCTGCCCAGACAATGTCACGTGACTTAGGTAGGCATGAACTTTCATCAGTTTAATCAGTAAATAAAAACTGTTAGAAAATATCTCATCCTTTGATATATATATAAAATATATATATATATAAAAAGACACAAGCCTGTATACATTAAAAAAACTTTGGTTAAGAAAGACAATCTAATCATTGAGCCTCAAATTCTGTTGCACGCTATGAGCATAACACATACATCAAGATAAATCAGGTTATTTTCATATTCTTGGTCCATTTCGGATGAATTTGGAAACTGTGGTGTGTTGTTTTGTTCCCAATTGCACTAGGAATGGTTTCTGAATCTGCTACAGGTACGATTCCTGCTTTCACTGGCTTCTTCTCCACGGTAAGGGCAGCTGACTGGCTTGGGTATGGCAGTACTTTAAGGATAAGGCTGTCAGTAGTCTATTCTGTTGTTACTGTCAAAAATTCCCATGAAAAGACCATGGCCAAAAGTCTGTCTCTCAGAACTTTCCGAATTCTCCAGCAAGTCTGTTGCTTTCAGCCCAAAGCCCATTTGTGAAGTCAAGATTATAAAACTTAATTTTATTTAAAAAAAGGTGAAATCTAAACAACGTAGTTTCTGACACTGATTACTGAAACATTGCATTTGTTGGGCACAGTTTACAGCTGCAGATGTGATGCTCTGACGAGTAATAATGGCATCAGGACAATGCTCTATTGACTCAAACTATTAAGGTCTATGGCACAGAGGAATAAACTGTATTAGGCGTTGGATCCAGAGCTGTCGAAGTACTAAATGTGTGGGAAAAACACGATTTCTTATAAATTAAGTTAAAATTATTTAAACTGCTGGCCACAACAAAAACATTTGGTATGATATTATCCAAAATATCTCGTGTTTCAATTTTGAGGAATAGTGATTTAATAATCATTAAAAGAAAGCTTTCAACTAGTGGCTCATCACAACTCTATTGTGCTTCCATCGCATTGATTATGTTGAATTTATCCTATTTATTTATTGTTACTTTTAAGTAAAAGGGCCCCATAGTGCAGCTTTATATCACTACACAAAAGTGTTTTATTAGTAAATGAATATTCAACAATCTCTGAACCCCCCTACACACACACACACACACACACACACACACACACACACACACACACACACACACACACACACACACACACACACACACACACACACACACACA
>JAVQJD010099901.1:0-15792 GCA_036023655.1 Nannoperca australis
CTCTCTCTCTCTCTCTCTCTCTCTCTCTCTCTCTCTCTCTCTCTCTCTCTCTCTCTCTCTCTCTCTCTCTCTCTCTCTCCTCCTCCCTGCTTCACTTTCCGTCTGCCAGCCCTCCCTCTCTTCCTCCCTCCATCTGCACACTTTTTGTGATCGCTGAACAACAGCCTCAGTAATGAGGATGAAAATGCATTATGACAGGCAAAATAGTTTTGTGTGTCACAGGTACTTAAGAGACTGGGCAGGAAGGATTAAGACAGAAGGGGCTACTGGCTGAATTATGGCAACATTTATTTTAAAAAACTTACCTACCACTGTTTTTAGAGAATAAGAGGAGGCACAGTGGTCGATAAAACAATCCCTCTTGTGTCTGGGAGACACCCTGAGTCAAATCTAATTTCTCAGCTCTCTCTGCACATGGCTGCTGCCTTGTGCTATTGATCTGGCTCCCCACTTAAAGCTTGTCTGCCTTTAGCACTTTAGCATCTTTATTTTTATCTCTACTCCCCTTCTGTGGCGGGTTGTTTTGCTGATCCACTTACACCAGTTGCCCGTGAGTGGGTGAATGATTAATGAACATGGTGTGGGACAGTGATGTCCCTTGAATTAGAGACTTTTTATATGTGAATGTGACCATGTAGGCATGTACACATGTGTCAGCGTGCTGCAAAGAAAAACACACAAGATGAAGAAATAAAAGTAGTACACCAAGTAGTTTAGAACGTGGATGCTGCATCCCCTCCTAGTGTCCTCCACAGGACCTCATTTTGAAAAAATATGTACTGTAGTCAACGGTGAGAGACAGATAATCTTTTGTGCCATGAATGATGTTTTTCAATTTAAAAGATAATTTTGTAAGTCAAGAATGTCACAGTTTGTGGTAAAGATACTACTGTACCATATCGTTTTGTGTGAAACCGCTCAGTAAACGACATCGCCCTGCACAATATACACTAACAACACTTTTATCCAGCGACACCAGAGGCCTGTACTATGAAGCCTGTTCAACATACCCAGGATTTCTGTTGGTTCTCTGGCTTCACTGAGCCTAACAACTGAGCTCACACGATGCTGGTTACCAACTCACTAAATCAACCCAGGGTTTCCCATAAAAGTTCACATAAAAGGGGTGGAGTTTGCAGCGTGTGACCAATAACACATTTTACAGGTGTACTCGGAGCAGAGCGGCATACTTTACCAACAAAGAGCAAACTTTAACATTGGAGAAATACAACAAATTTATATCCACCCAGGCTAAAAGCCACATCGCTGCAGCTGTGCAAGACAAACAGCTGGCAAGAATATCACTGACTGTGTGAATGTGCAAGTTCACAGGCTGATAATATCACTGCCCCATCAGTAGTATAACATTAAATGAATGTATAGGTGTTAAAAATAAGACCATAAAAACAGTAAAAAGAATCTTACACATTTTCACAGTCTAATACTTCAGTTTTATGACAAACTGTGACTTTCTTTCTTGATATGCAGAATTGGCTTTTAAATTGACAAACATCATATGTGTGATTTTTTGTTTTGTTTTTTTGGAACAGTTCGCTGCCTTCGCCGTTAACTATTGTACATTTTTTCCGAAATAAGATCCCATGGTTGTTCGCCGGGAGAAGAGGGACTTTGCCTCTATCGCTGGAGAAAAATTATCACGTCATGACTAGTTCACATTTTGGTTTATTGGATTCTGATGCTGCATTTGATTGATTTGGGGTGTGTTCTGTGCACCTCCAATACACCTTGCTCTCAAACATATTTGGCTTCAGTTTTATTTTGTTTTCCAGAGGCTCAGGTAGCAGCACTGCTGTGTGTGAGTCATTGATATGTTTGGTTTCTCATTCTCATTTTTCATCCCCGTCCTTAAAAGTGTGACGCCAATCATGCGTAACTTGCAGAGCTCCAGTTTCAGTTTGGAATGTGATGATTGAGTCATGCACATTTGCTAACTGTGTTGCTGCTGCATTTTCAGGCCCGCTTGCTTATCTGTGGGTCAGCCTGCTGTAGTGCCATTGCTGTGGGCGTGGCCAGTATGAGGGCTGGTGTTGGCCATTGCAGTACAGCTGGTGCCAGAACTCTCTCTCTCTCTCTCTCTCACACACACAAACTCACACACACACACACGTAGAGATTCACACCCGAGACTTCCTGTTGTTGGACCATGATCACAGCCTGTTTGCTCTTTTCCCACTTAAACCTCAGAAACACAAGTCCCCATCTAACAAAAGACTGGCCTGGCTTCCCCTTTACGTTATCCTCCTTTCTGAATAAAGAAGAAGAGCCTGTCCACCACCAGTCTGTCTGACAGACAGGATCCTGGGGATTCATGTGAGTGTAAACTAAAGACCTTAGGTCTAAAGGCAGTTCACATTTAACATTTAACAGCTTAAATTTAAAGGCATTACTGCAGCTGAACAGACCAGTGATCACAGCTTCACATTCAAGGTGATGGACAAAAAATGTAAACCTGTCTACAGCACAGCCAAAAGAGTTGGTTGTAGTTTTACAGATGAGACCTGTTTTCAGTGTTTTAGCATTTTGACAGCTTCATTCGGGTAATGCCTTCTCTCTGGATAATCCGAGTTAAACAGCTTAGAGCAAGAGCAGAGAAATCTGCACACTCCAAGTGTGAGATAGGCTGCATTCTCTCTATTATACGTTTTGTTAGAAAAAAGCCAAAGTGATCCCTCAATCCAATTTCATCCCAATTCTAAAAAGCAGGATTCACAAGTTAAGTTTAAAAATAGTCACAAAGTTGTTTTTAATATGAATATGAAACACCATCTCGTGCACGAGTAAATAAAAAGCATTGCATGCTTTTGCAGTTCCAAAGAGAACTGTGCAATCATGTGGAATAAGTAAGTAATTTATAAACACAGTCACAAACAGCAGTGATACTGTCTCTAATAAATATATTTGTAAAATTTAATTCATTAATATAGTTTATAAAAGATTTTAAGATTATTGGTGTTTTCATGCCAGATTTGGTCAAAGCAGGTGGAGAAAATAGAACATGATTCTACCTCTTTTTATTGTTTTGGCAATGTAAGGGAACATATCTAAAGAAATGGTGTCGTGCTGGACCACAAATCGACAGTGGTGGAGAAGGCTTCGAGGTAGCGATCCTCCTTAAAGATTTTCTGCTGACACTCCGCGTACAGCTCTGGCAGACACTTTTGGCTAAAATACTTCCAACCAGGCAGCTCACATCTTTGGTCCAGAATACGAATCAAATTTCTGACCCCGTGTCTTTCCACTATCTGAATCGGCACCATGATGGGGCGATACATTGTGCGACTGCCCTTGTACTATCCTGTCATTTTTTTTGTGCTTTCATCATAAAGGCACAGCAGCAGTGTTTCTTTGTCGATACCTGTAACAGTAAACTGGCTTTATAACCCAGGCTACAGCCGGCATAAAGACTTTCGAGCCATTTGGCTCCCATGAGACGTTCAATTTCTGTACACGTGAACAGCAGCAGGCTGAATATGCTTTGTTTTGTACGTTTTCTGCAACAAAAAAAGACTTACTGAGACCAAGACCGAACTTTTAAAAAGCATTATTGTTCTTTTTAATATTCTTTATATTAAATATTCACACATGGCTGCTCTGAATTCTGGTTTGCTATCATTACGGTCATATTATGGTACCATGATGGGTTCCTTGAATAGTTGGACAACAGTACAGAGATGCATCTGGAAATGAGCCCTTGTTGTTTCCTAAAACCTTTTATTGTTGATTGATTTTTAGATCACTGCAGGAACAAAAACACTATCATGCTTCATTGTAGCTGCGCTAGAAATATATGGAGGCAACCTCTTGTTCATGTATTGAATAAAGGTGCAAACACATTGAAAGTGTTGACTCTGAAGTTTTGAAGTATATCTATTGTTTTAAATGGCCGAATGCGCACTAAAAGCATTATGCGGCGCTTCAAACTGCCTACACACGCCTCCTCTGACCTTGTTTCAATTTTGGAGCGTCAAATGAGGACCCAGTGACAAAAGTTGCTTTCTTCTGCAGCTGCAGTACCAACCTTTTTCCTTCCAACTGCTGGTTCTGTGGTGCAGGCCTTTCATTTAACATTACTCAGATAGAAAATTTGAAAATGTTAGAAAATTAAAATGCCCAAATCATACCTTTTTTAATAGTGACCTTTTCCTAAAATACTGCTGGTTCTGTGGTGTTGGCACTTCAAATCTGATGCCTGCCACAAATCAATTAATGCACGTCAAATGAGGCGCACCAGTTACCGCTTACAATGCGTTTAGGCCTTTTAAGACCAAAACCAAAATATGCCAACACAAAATGTACTAATTTTATTATTGACACAGAAGCTTTTGTAAGGTGTTAAGAATATAGAGGGTCAATGTTTCTAGTTGTACATCTACATGGTGGACTTTCCTCACACAGGCAGAGTGTTACACAGTGCTGTGCATCATCTCTGTCTACCACCAGCCCCACCCTTATCTCCCACGCCCCCTCCTGTCTGACTGGCACCCAGAGGGAGACATCAGGTGACTGGTGCAGCTGTGCCTAGCAGGGGGATCTGTGTCAGTTGGTATCAAACCCCACAGTGGTGGACAGCCAGCTGACCTGGTTGGAGTGTAGCCTGCTCGCTTGGGCTGCAGCTAGCTCAGCCCAGCTGTATCCCAAAGGAAGGAAGAGGAATCCCATTAGTGCACAGCTTACCTCTTCTCATCCAAGGTCACGATTTGGAATTTGGCAAAAGTGGAATTTCAATTAATAAGCTTTTTATTATCAGAAACATACTCGGACTGGTGCTGTCAGGTTACCTCTGGCCCTCAACTGATGTGGTGTTGGTTTTACAGTTGCACGTTCTCACTGCTTTCTTAGTGTCTGAGTGGGTAGGGTGTTTATCATGGAAGACTATATGAATGGTGCGGCATGTTAATCATTTCCAGCTCTTACCTAACAGTGTCTCAGTCCTGATAATCAGATATGGCAACTTATAGTGTTTAAGATGCTGTGTTTATTATCCTGTAACATATGTATGGTGTTAAATTGGCTCTGGTTTGTGTTTTTCAGAAGCTGGCAGCAGAGTGCCAGAGCGCAGGCTACAGTGGCACACTGATCCCTTACAAGTGTGACCTGTCCAACGAGGAGGAGATCCTGTCCATGTTTTCAGCGATCAAGACGCTGCACAAGGGCGTGGACGTGTGCATCAACAATGCTGGACTGGCCCACAATGAGCCCCTGCTCAGCGGAAAGACAGAAGGCTGGAGGAACATGATCGACGTGGGTGGATCACAATCACACGCACACATAAATGCTTAGGCTGAAATACGCTGGGGAGAAACGTAGTATTTATTTAGAATAGCAATGGTTATAATTTCCCCCTTCTGTTTATCTGGGATTGATTTTATGGTTCCTCTACTCAAGCAGAAAAGCAGAGGGAGGAGCTGAAATGGTTGCCCAGTGAGAGTGGAAGTCTTGTGGTTGTACAGCTTGTGTTGTTGAAAGAATAAGAGTTAAAGCAGAACTGTGTGGATACATGGGTCTGCAAACACACACACACACACACACACACACACACACACACACACACACACACACACACACACACACACACACTGATCCCCTCTCCTCACAGAGGCTGCTTCATTGGCTCTGAGGAGGTCCTGGCACAGCAGAGGCCCACTAATGAAAGCCAGCACAATTTCTTTTGTTGGAACATTCTGATTCATTAAGCTCTTGACCACTGAAGACCCCCTGCTCTAGCCTGCTGTAGCCTGCCCAGCCTCCAGAGTCCTGAATTCAGAACGTCCGTCCATCTGTTGTCATGGCAGCCCACGTGAATGTGTAGAGCGGTGTATTTTTAAGCTCGTGTTTAATCTGTACGCTGACCTTGTTTGGTCACTTCCCCCCTATATTGCAACCACGTTTGGATTTAACCTGCCGTCTATCAATGTCACAACGAGAGCAGCTTAGAGGCCACAAGCTGGACAGAAACGGCACGCTCAGATGATCAGTCAGCTAAAATAAAACAATTTGACCACATCGCATTCTTAAATTGAACATTTAAATTCTGCAAATGACATCAATAATGTATTTTTTTAACACTATGAATTTGGCTTTTTGTCTTATTTGAATATAGTGAATAAATGGATTGATAGAAACATACGGATGCATCAATGGTTTTAGTTGTTGTCTTCACCTGCAGGTGAATGTCTTAGCCTTGTCTATCTGCACCCGTGAGGCATACAAATCAATGAAGGAGAGGAATGTGGACGACGGCCACATCATCAACATTAACAGGTAAGCTATTCCGACAACGTCCACTAAGAACAAATGTATAGATTCATGTGGAAATACCTCAGCCAGTTTGTTCAAGGTGATTGTAACCCAGCAGGCATTAAGTACAGCCAGTGAGTCCCATCTGGCCCCTGTTGGACCTGGAACAGTGTGAATTTTTACTTATTTCATTGCCACTTATATAGTATTGGCTGTATTATTATAATCCTGTGAGTTTTTTATATCTATTAACTGATTCAACTGTCTATTTTGGGGAACTGTTCTGGGCCTGTGAAGCCTGCTGAGACAGGATATTAAACTTTGCTAACTTGAAATCTTGCTGCATAAGTGAGCAAGTAGAGCCATTTAAAATGTAAATCAGAGACTGTAAAGATTAGGAATGTATTACTTTAATTTGGGCTTAAATCAAGGTTGAGCAACAAAATGTGGTTAAAAGCGCGTGCATCTCTCTTTTCGTCTACCTGGTACAGTATGGGTGGGCACCAAGTGGTGCCGAGTGCTGATGAGCATTTCTACTGTGCCACTAAATACGCTGTGACTGCTTTGACTGAGGGGATACGGCAGGAGCTTCGAGAAGCAAACACCCACATCAGAGCCACAGTAAGTTAGTTGTAACCATCAGGGTGCACAGGTTCTTTGGCATGTGCTAATACTCGCTTTCTGGATCACATACGTGACTCAGTATGACCTAACTTTAAATGAGTTTGGGAAAGCATGTTTTGTCTGTGCATGTATCTGTGTGTTAAATTGTAATGCCTCCCCTGCAGTGTATATCTCCTGGAATAGTGGAGACTGAGTTTGCCTTCAGGCACCACAACAGTGATCCAGAGAAAGCTGCTTCAGTCTACGAGAGTATGAAAGTAAGACGGCGAAGACGTATTTGACCATTTGAAAATCCCTGAGTGCTGTTGCGTCAATAATACCTCTTTACTCCACTTTTCAGTGTTTGAAAGCAGAAGACATAGCCAGTGCAGTCACTTTTGTCCTCAGTGCCCCTCCTCATGTCCAGGTACCTCTTTCTTTCTCAAGCTTTTATACCATCAAATGCATCGGCGTTGAACGGTGGTTGGTCTCTATATTGATCTCACTTGTTTCTGTCTTCAGATCGGAGATGTGCAGATGAGGCCGGTAGAGCAGGTGTCATAGCAGTGAAACCGGAAGCTGCAGGAGGAGAGACAGACAGCAGCCATGGTGACTCCTTAACGACCTCTGCTGGGCAAAGGGAGGGGTGGGGAGATAAAACAAATCAACTACAGCTGTGTTGGATCTGCAGGGTCAAAGGGGGCTGGAGCCTTAAGGAGGCTGTGCGAGGAAATGAAGGGCGTGGACTTTGTAAACCACTAGGAAAATACTACTGAATGCAGCAACCTGGTATTTGTTAATAGTTGAGCCCAGTCCTCAGCTGAGCCAACTCCAAACTACAGTAGGAACAAATAACAAAGGAGAGAGTTGCTGCTGTGCTATGTGGTCATCTGCACGACCATCACTTCAGAGGGAAGAGTATGCCATTGATTGCACATGTTTTCTTTTTTGTTAGTTTTTGTAGGTCATATGACATATCTTTTTGAAATTAAATGGAAAGAGTAATTGCTGTTTATAAGAATGACCTTTTTTGTGTTAAATTCTTTTTATAAATATTTTAACTTTTAATTATAGATAGATGTGGTCTCATACTTACTAACCATAGACAATACTATGTCTTACTCACTGTAACTAACCACCAACAGTCCTGTCCATCCTTCCATCTTTACTCACAATATGTTTTTTCACAAACACATTCAGTTACCCTTGTTTGGATCTATCCAGTTTTCAGCGCCATATAAGGAACCAGGAAAAGTATAAACGAGAGATGCCCCTGTCTGTTAAGCACATGGGTTTCTACAATCTACCTTTTTGCATGTGTAATTTCAGTTGTTCTGCACTTTGGATTCATTCATGAGGAGTTATAAAAAGGAAACACTGGCAACTTACGTAGGACAAGAAACTAACTCCATGCACACATATACCATAGAAATGTGTACCTTTTCATTGGAAATTCTCCTTAAATTAATAAATAAAAAGGATTCCCCAGAAGTAACTTATGGTTTGTGTTATATTCACCGGACAGACCTTTTCGGTCAATTTGTCATTGCAGAAATAAGACACAAGCTGTGGACTTTGTGACAAGTTTTTATTACACCTTACACAACATGATATAGAGTTGCATGACCAATCTTTTCCTTTTGTCAACCACCAGCATATACCATTTTTATCAGCAGTGTCCTATTGCATTTGACCTAATAAATGAGTCAGCCACAATGAATTGATTCACATTGGTTTATGTTTTTAAGGAAATGGTTCAATACAAAGTTCATCCGTATGAACTGAGAATGTTAAATAGTGGCATGAATTGTCATTTTATTAGCTAAATTGTATGTACAAAACCTCTGATTTCTCAACACTCAAAATTGCATCAACAGACATGGCCAAAAGATGGCACCCTTAGCAAAGTGAAAGCCTAAAATGATGGCAGGAAAAGCGCGGCTACTCTTTTGTCCTTTAGAGCTCTATCACAACAGAGGAAATGTTGGCCAGATATTAAAAATGTACACAACAACATTCTAAACCCGGTCTTACCATAATATCAAGTTAAATTGATAGCCTCACAGAAATGGCCAATTTAATATATCTGCATGGCAGATATGCACCAACACGTTTTCACAGTTATGTAAGCAATTCTTGCAATATACTTTTGTTTGACTTTCTTAACAAAAGTTTAAGATTTAAAACTAATGACAAACAGTAATTTGTGATTAACTTGAACTTGCTAAAAATCTGCCACTCTTGGTGGCTAGGTGAATAATATGCACAGGTGAATAATATGATTGTGCCAAGCACAGAGGTATCAGAAGTTTGTCTGAATAGGAAGTTTTTCAGGTAGATGGATGCTGGAGCTGATAACAGCAATGTCTGAATCTCCGCCTCTTCCCCCCCTCTCATAATATGGCATCTTTGACATTTCATTCAGGGCATATGGTGTGATGGACAGCTTCACTTTCTGTAGGAGAAAAGTACCAATAATATTAACATACAGCTTTTAAATGAACATAACATAGCAACACTTGCGTTTGGATACTACCTGCAATGTCTTTGGTAGAAAAAAAAAAGCAAATGGTAAATGGTTTTCACCTGTATGAATGAGCCAGGGAGCACCCACAATGTGTGGACGGCACCCAAAGGAATCCAGATGATGGAGGCCATGGCAATGACCCAGCCGACCCCCTGAGCCCAGGGAGGGAAGACATAGTCCCCATAGCGGGCTGGTTTGAACTGGATGATGGAGAAAATCAGGATAACCTGCCACAAGAAGAACCATTTAAAGTTTAGTTGTGACTGTTTAGACATATCTCAGTTTTGCTATAGGGGGAAAATCTGAAATAATCATGTTGATGAAAGAAGTGCCTGTTGACTTACAGTGATCAGCAAAGGAGCAACTATTAGCCAGCACAGTCTGAAGAAGATGTTTGCTCTTTTTCCAGTCATCTCTTCTAAGTTGTCTGAAAGTCGAGTCACTCCTGCACATAGAAAGCTACTTCAGTAAACAGCCATGCTAATTTTATTTGCATTCTGACAAGCTTTTACAGTATTTAGCAATGAGATAATCAGATATATACATATAGCCATAGACATTTCTAACTAACACTAACACTAACTGGACACAGAAATATGAGACAGCTGAACACAGTGTCTCACCATAACACCAACAGATGGCTACAACCTCAAAGAATGCAAGAAACATGATGGACACAATGGCAGTGTAATGGTCCATCAGCTGGAAAACATAGATTCCCACCTGAACAGAAAAAACACTCTTTAGAGCAGCAAGTAAGTGAGACTATGGATTTTAGGATTTGGTCATAATGTGGTTTGAATTCATCCACTAAACTACTGTCTGTACCTGCATGACACAAGGAATTCCTACAATGCAAGCTGCACCACAAACAGCTAGAACAAACAGCTCCTTCCACTTGAAGAATCTAATCAGCTGTTGATAGAATTCATCCATGAGACTGGTCACCAGCACTTCAACCATTGCAAACTGGCAAAAGAAAACATAAATTCCAGTCATACTGTAGCTCTGTAGTATTAGTGCAATAGTCAGACTTATAGTTCTTCTTTAGATTATCACTGAAGTTGTAATGTTTTTCCCATTAACTACCTCACTGTCCAGTCCAAGGCAAAGCAGCATGAAGAAGAACATCACAGCCCAGAGCTGAGCCACAGGCATGTTTGCAAAGGCTTGTGGGTAAACAATAAAAACCAGTCCTGGACCTAGAGACGCAATAGCACAAGATGGCAGTACATCATGACCCTTCTCAACAAGTTTTGAAAAATAATTATAAAAAATATGATGGAAAGAGCCATATATGAAGCATTTATCAACACATCTAGCACAACACTCAGTGAGACTTAACTGAAAATATACATAAGTCTTAAAATCAAGATTTATCTTTGAAATGTGAGTTGTTTATAGAATTAGTGGGAAGATGGGAACGTTTATAGCTAGACTACATTTATCAATGTATTTATTGCAAATTTTACTTTTTTTGTGATTAACAGTATTTGTATTTCTTTTCCTATCTACTGTGTGTGTATCTGTCGATCTGAGTGGTGAGCCGCTGCATACAATTGCCCTGACATGGGTTAGGTTGCACTGAATTGAATTGATGAGAGTATTTTGTGTGTTTCAGACCATATTACAATCTGTAAAAACAGATTTCTACTCTGCAGGGATCTGAAGCCTTTTCATGTCAGCTCAAGCACTTCCTCTAGATGGAAAAGTTAGTTACAGAACTCTTTCTGTAACAGCAATACCCTTGTACGATACATTAGTTGAGGCTGAATAAAGTATTCATATGATCAAAGTAATTGATCAAAGTAATTAACGCACGCAAGCATTATTGGAGAAAACTCTCTAAACCAAAATGAGCTCAAAAGAATCTGAAGTAGAAACCAATCCCCTTGGAGCTGAAGATATTAATTGAGATTTGTTTATAGAGAGAGATATGAGAGCTTTTGTTGTTTTGTTTTCTTACCATCCACAGCCAGGTTGCTGACAGGAATGCCCTGCAGATGAGACATGTATCCAAAAGCAGAGAAAATAACAAAACCTGCCAGGATACTGGTGACGGAGTTGATGATGGATATAGTCAGGGTGTCCCTGTGGGGAGAGAAGATGTTTTTTTATATGACTTTTTTGCTAACCAGAAATCATTATTGTCACTTCTGAGGTGGGAAATTGAACGAAGTTGACAGGATTTTGGCATATTACTTCAGGACGTTGTTGTTGAAGGAGTTGTAGCTAGACATGGCCAAGAGGGAGCCAAAACCAATCCCAATGGAGTTAAAGATCTGAGCTGCAGCATTTACCCAAACCTGCAACACAGAGGAAGCCATTGCCAATACAAATAGTAGTATACATCTTTTCTCTTGCTACTGCAACACCAATTCACTGCTCTCCTGTGTCAAACAGAACCACTTACTATTTCCAGTTCTCCTGTCTTTCCTCTTCTTTCTTACCTCCACTAAGAGCAGCTTGTCCCAGTCCGGCACGATGAAGAAGGTTATTCCATCTAATGCTCCAGGAAGCTGCGCATTATGGACCAGCATTGCAATTAAGATAACATATGGGAACAGAGCTGTGAAGTACACCACCTGCAAACAGAAACAAAACTGTATTCACTGTCTGTCCATCTGTTTCTCTCTCCTTGTCTATGTCTCACTTTCTTTCTCTTTCCACTCACCTTGCCTGTTGATTTCACCCCCTTAAAGATGCAAAGGTAAATCAGTATCCAAGCCAGAAGGAGAATAAGGAAAAGCTCCCATCGGATCACTCCTGCTTCCTCTACTCCACTTGTCTGCTCCAGCATCTTATATCTTCAAAGAAGCCAAAAGAAAGAGAAATAGTAAAAGGTAATTCATGCTCTAAGATGATTACATTCTACATTAATCCTGACATTAGGCCTCAAAACTGAACTATAGCCACTAACAAACAGATGGCTCCAAAATTATTTTCTGATGCAATAAATGAGTCATAGTAATCTGATGGACAATGGGAAGGTCATTTCTGCCAGTTTATGTTTGGTGCCCAGTGATCTCTCTACCTCAAGATAATTCCAATAGCTATTGTTATGTTATTGTGACCTCAAGTGGGATGGAAGTGTCGGTCCACAACTTTGAACCAGAGTGAAATATCTTAGAGTCTAAAGTCTAGATGGATTACAATCAAATTCTGTAAAGGCATGCATGGTCCCCAGAGGATGAATCCTTATTATTTGGTGATCCCCGGACTTTTTCTTTAGTGCCCCCATGAGGTTAATATTTTGGACTTTTAGTGAAATATCTGTACAACTTCTGAATGAGCAGATTGCCATGGAATTTGGTTTGTATATGCATGGTGCCCAGTAGATGAATCCTAATTATTATGGTGATTCCCTGACTTTTCATGTAGCAAGTCAGTGTTTTCATTTATCCAGTCAACTTCTACAAGCATGGTTTGGCACACATTTTGGTATATACAGTCATGGTTCCCAGAGGATGAGTCCGGCTGACTTTGGTGATCCTCTGATTTTTCCTGTATCACCACCAGCAGGTTGACCTTTGTGGGCTAGAGTGAAATGTTTTCACAACCATCCAAGTTGGTGCAGACACCCTTGTTCATCAAGTACCATCATCAGGTCAACATTTTAATTTGTCCAATACCTTCAAAATTTGTGAAATTCCCATCAGCCTCAATTGTACTTTATATTGATAAAAAATATTGATGCTGTTTACACTGTACAGAGATGACAACCAGTACATATTTTAAATACTTCGTGCCCACACCGTATTTCATTCATCTTTGTAGCTAATTTTTCACGTCTTTGCTCACACACTTTATATGATATCATAAAATCTCACAAGCAACATAACATATTGACCTCTGTGCTTAACCTCAAACAAATAAACTATGTAATACCTACATGCATCTCTTCACATGTTCATGTTTACAACATGATGAACCTTTCTTTTATAGGTTGCCAAAGAACTTCATTCCAGTGGCCTTCTGGCCAGTTATTACATTTATTTCAATACAACTGCTGAAGATCAAAAATAAATTTTGGGCATATATCTTTAGCTATCTATCAAACAGTTCTTATTTACAAAGTGCATTACAGACTAACAGAGCCGCTAGTGTGGGGAAAACAATTTTTATGAAAGTTTATCCACATAAAAACCAAAGAACCAACATCTGTTTGACTTGTATAAATTCTAAAACTGCTGCACACAGAAGAAAGCTAGGTAGACTAATGATGATGTTAAAACTGATTTAACATTTCCCACACTTCCTTAAGAAATTGTATTGTTTTCCAAGCTGTCATTGCTAACCTTTAATTTGACTGATATCTCTCACATGACTCTGATAAGATGTGGTTTCCATTCAATTTTCTGTTGTATATTAAATTAATTGTTGCTGTTTTTTCACCTCTTGCCAGAGTTAGAGTTGTGTAAACAGCCCAGCTTCTTGTCAATCTAATGGTATTTTGTTATCCTGCTAGAATCTAATCATTATTTATGCTGGTAGAAGAAACCAGTGCTGGTTCTCCCAAACAGTTAAACATACTTGAAGAACTCCTGGCTAGCTGTGGAGGAGTAGCTGCTGTTGGTGGCATGACTGGTACAGTTTGGTGTGTTCCAGGTGTTGTTGCAGTTCTGCCAGGGTAGCGGTGCCTGGAAGGAGTTGAAGAGATAATAAAGGGCCCAGGTGATGACCACATTGTAGTAGGTGCACATGATAAAGGAGATGGCCACTGATGCCATGCCCACTCCTGAAGACAGACAAGAATAATGTTAAGTCAGATAAATGTCAATTTTTCATTTTGGACACCTTTCAGCAACTGGAAAAAATAATATTAACTATAGAATACCTTTTAACAACGGGCAGACATTAGCCAGAGCATGGACGGGTCCTCTCCTTGTGTACTGACCCACCGTCAGCTCCATGTAGAGCAGAGGGATCCCCAACACCACCAGCATAAGCAGGTATGGCACCAGAAACGCACCTGGCAGGAGGGGATGGCAAGTCAACTGTCACACACGTTTTCCTGCCAACGGAGGTTTTCACTGTGCTAGTTTTATGGTTTCCTCTAATCTTGAACTTTTGTGAAAGTATTCTTGCACTAGCATTGTCCTCCTCATATCTTGGGTTATTTGTATTAATCAGGGGAGGTATCCCTCCAAAAACACAAAATGCACAGTGAGGTAATTCCGAACAGTTAGAACACTATCAGTATCACTACAGAACAAAGGGTTTGAAGTATAGAGCTCACTAAAAACACAGTTTGTTAACCTTTGGACCCAGTAATGAGACCTGTCTGTACTTACAAAGATTAGTCTAGTTTCATAATTCTGCTTGAGGATGAAATGTCAGCTTTTGTTTCTCACCTCCTCCACTCCTGTAGCAGAGATATGGGAACCTCCAAACGTTGCCCAGACCCACAGCACAGCCGATGCCAGCCAGGGTGAACTCTATCTGCCTGCTCCATGTTGGTCTCTTGCGCTGTTGCTCCATGTCTGCTCCGTGTCACCACTGTCGCTCGTCTGGCCCAAACTCCATGGAAAGACTGGCAGGAATTTAAGTGACTCCAGGTGATATAACCTTCTTTTTTATTATTCTTAATGATTAGCTTAGCAGAAACACTCCAGTGTGCAGCAGCTCTGATGCAACAGAATTCTTTTTACCTATTTGGCCAACCAATGAACAGAGCACATTTTGCTCTGTTTTTAAACAATATACATACTTGAAATTACAAACATTACTTGTTACTACGTTTATGACCAAATCAATCTTTTTCTACAAAGTAAAATTACTTCAAGCGAGATATGGAAAGGCTTTCTTTTTTACACTATTCCAACTCTTTTCACATTAACTGTGCAGTAAGAGTGGAAATTCGCATTTCGCAATTTGTATTTTTTATTATTTTTGACAAAGTTCACAGCAAAGAAAAGAGATAGAACCTATTAAATAATTTATATCATATATTATTACATTGAATATTCTAACATATTTTTAACATTTAATGGATTCCACAAGCTCTAAAATCTTTACATAAACAAGAAACCCAAAGCTCCCCAGCAAAGAAAAGGAAACGTTTATGACTATTTTGTTAGACATGTGTAGTATGCCACACATGAAATGTTTGTTCCAACACATGCTGTAACACAGGTAGAGTCATCGTGGTCAAACAAACCACTTTAATAGTTATAGCCTTTATGATAAGCAGAGATAATCTGTTCTTTAATGTAATGCTCTTTTGATTCTGCCATTGGCAGCGATGTACCTGCTTATAGCACTTGTGATTCATCAGCAGCCCTTACAAGTCTGATGAGACGTCTTGTTGTTTTCAATCATGGTTCTATGCACTTGATGTAAAGCTCTTATTTTGGAAGTCGCTTTGGATAATAGCGTCTGCTAAATGCCTAAATGTAATGTAA
>JAVQJD010099909.1:0-7500 GCA_036023655.1 Nannoperca australis
AATTTTGTTTATTTGTCAGCGGCTTAAAATAACGGCCATTAAACGCATCGTTTCCTCCTCAGGGTTTTTTAAGCTTCTTAATCTTTTTTTTTTTTTTTTTTTTTTTTAAAAAAAGGTACCCGACCCAAAAACTAAATAGTTCAAACAAATATGACGATGTGATTGTTTATTTCAAATACTAAAAGATTGTGTCGATGATGCAACACAAGATTATGTTGTAAATTCAAGCATTTTTGAAGGAGTATCTTCAAATTCAAGCCCATTCCTAACACAACCTTGAAAACATAACGGTTAAAAGGTAAGTCCTTTCCAAACTTTCAAGACTTCGTACAAACCCCGACTTCTGTTTGATAGAAAACACTATCTTTAAATGAACGCGTACGTTTTTACAACGTCAGTAGAAATGAAAGGACAGAGAGACACGTTGTTGGTTTTCTGGTCTTTTCATGGAGATTTGTTGACAATAAGAATAACACCAGGCTTATGCTTCGACATTCTTACCAAATAATATACGCAGATACAGATTGCAATTTAATTATTTTTTAAGTATTAATGAGGTCTTTGTTTAGTGTTACTGCTAAAATGAAAAGTAACAATGCCAGTGTAGAATAAAACCAAAAGCTGCTTGTTCAGACAGTGGTGAATACAGAGTGTGGAGTAGCAACAACTTAGGAATGTACTTCTGTTTTTCTTTACAGTCACATAATAAAAAAAGAAAAGGTTTGGCCTTCAGGCCGCAGAAAAGCCACATGTTAATTCAATGCATGTAATGCTACATTCTGTAAGTAAAAAACAACAAAAGTCACCCTTTAATATAAAAAACTGTCCTCGTCATCTGAAACAAAACAGGACGCAGAGGGATCCAACAGGCAGTGGTAGCAGTCAGAGCCGAGCTCCAGTCTGTTTTTAAGACAAGAAAGAGGAAGTGACAAGTGTGACGTAATCTGCCTCCTCTGGTGTTCATGTGTTGAGTCAGCGCAGTGAAGTAGTCCAGTGGTTACATCAAAAGAACAGGCAAACACAAAAAGTCCCCTTCAGAAAAAAATAAAATAAAGAAAGTGTTCACATCACAGAGAAAGAAAAACGTCAAGGCATCGGGTTTATTCCAGGTTTGGACAATCGTTGAGCTGATCACAGTTTTGATATCAGAGCATCTGTGATGATCACAAAACAGGAAGGAGGATCCAGACTCTCCTCCTTTCTTTGCCAAAGACAGGGGACGTGATTGGATGGGAGTGGACGACATGGCCTCCACACGTCTTGCCGCAAGTGTGGACGCTGCAGGAGCAAGCACGAAGGGAGGACAGCGGGGGGGGGGGCGCCCTCACACCCAGGTCTCCCACAGCAGCCTCATGACGAACTTGTGGCTCTTTGGGTCAATGAACTCCTCCCCGAGCCGCAGGAAGGGGAGCGGCGTCACCGTGACGACGAGGGAGAAGTCCAGGCGGCGCAGGGAGAAGACCAGACCCTGACGCAGGGCCGAGGTCACCGGCTCCTCGCTCACCAGAGTCCACTGGCGCCCCCTGCCGCTCTGCTGCTGGTACTGCACGGTGGGGCCGGGGGAGAGGTAACGCTCCAGGAAAGCCTGACAGGGAGGATGTAGGCGCTTAGTTATCACGGAAACACTGGGAGACATTTTTTAATGGTCAAGTATTCTTGCTGCTGTGTTAAACTACATCAATGTATAAAGATTTTATTCAACCAAAATGAGTCGACAGCTCTGCTCTACGTTCCCAGGACTAAATGAACTGGATAAAATATAGTCGCTGCTTGTTTGAATAAAAGTCTCGAGTAAGTTCAGGCTCTCTGCATCTTTTACCTTGGGCGTCATGTTGTGTGTGATGCAGAACTGCAGGTGTGTGATGATGCTCTCCATGCTGTGGAAGGCCTGCTGCCGGGTGGTCCTCAGGTATTTCTGCATGGCTCGGGCCATCGGGGCGAAGATGGCCTGAGCGGCCTCCCGGGGATCCATCACCTCTCTCGGGTGTTTGGGGCTCGAGGCGACCTCTTCTTCATGGAGACGCTTGATGTGTGTGAACGCCTCTTCCACCGCCACAACCAACCTGGAGGGATGAGAAGAGGGCACCGTCGGAGACGTCGTCAGCTGATATTTATTATGACTCATGGCTGAGTTTGGAGACGTGGCAGACTCAAGACGGGATCAATACAGGCATTGTCAGACGACACAAGTCGACCTGCTGTTTCCGAGCACCACAACCTGATCAACGCGCGTGATGACTGCAGCATCTGTCACTGCAACATGCTCGCTCGAGTGTTGCTGGGTTGAGCCCAGACAGACAGGCCAATACTGAGCGTTTGAAAAGATCTGCTAATATTCATTTTATAACATAAAACACATTTTTAGGAGCCGTTTAAGGCGACGTTTCTTTGGAATTGACTTTGTACTACAAGTCTCTGTTAAGCCCATACAGGTATATTTAACCGATCCCTTTCTCTCTTGCACACTTTCCATCTTCTCTTGTTTTCCCACTGACAAAGGGACAAAAGCTTCTTTTAACGTAGAGAACGAAAGATCTAAAAACAACATTCATCATTTTTGTGTTCTTGCAACAGACTGGATCTTGTCAATGCCGCCCCGTGCCCTCAACTCATCCCCGAGTGTGCCTGCTGTAAATGATGCCTGCAGGCAAACTGAAACAAAGACCACGTCTCATTTTCCCCGTCTGCCTCCTTCACATCACAGTGACCACCCCCCCCCCCCCAGGTATTTGTAAGTGAGGAGCATCTATCTGACCTGGCCTTGCGTTTGCGGACCCTGCGGTCCATCTCGGCCTCCTCGTAGTAGAACTCGTTGTGGGAGTTGTCTCTCCTCCGGGCGGCGGCTGCTATCATGGCCCGGGACTGGCCTGTGGAGTTATTGGTGGGGTTTTCTACAAGACGACACATGCAGACGGACAAATTAGCAGATTGCATTTGAGGTATTTATTAGCTGATGCAGGTGGAGTGGTTTCAGGTATGTAAACATTTGCCTCGTGCAGTTCTGAGTTAAGAGAATAATTGCAAATGAGCTCTTGCTGCTTTAAGGTTTAGCCTCGGTTTAGGTCATTGAATGCGTCATCTGGCTCTGACGTAGACCAAGAAATGACAACGACTTATGGATGAGAAAAGGCTGTATTTACCGTCCAGGGAGTAAACCTTGAAGCCAGTCATCTTCTTGGACAGGATGGACTTGGGCAGGTTGAGCAGCGCCGGGTTGTAGACGGAGAAGTCGCTGTAATAACGGTCCAACACCCAGACAGCTGCCCGCTGGATACTGAAACACAGCGTGTCAACCATCACTGCCACAGTAAGTACGGGTCTAACAACACGCATCACATGATAATAACAATCAATAGTATTTCCTAATCAGGTTATTCTTGTATGAAAGCAGGGAGTGAACTTAAACAGAAGTATCTTTGAGCAGATGTACTCACTAGAGTAGTCATCTAACATGACAGGGGGTCTCAAAGTGGACCTTCATTTATTATCGGATCTTGAGGCCCTGACTTGAAGAGTGTCACAATCAAGGTACTTTTTCTACTTATATTTTGCATATTTGGACATTTGTGTTTATTCTTTTAGCACACTTCTAAAGAGTGAAGCCTGATCTTATTTTCTCTCTATGATTTTTAAATGAACTCGACTTTCATTTTTGTTCAGTAACAAAAGGATCAAGAACTTTGTAGCATGACGTTTGCCGCCTCGCTAACCTGAGGTGGCCCACGCTGTAGAACTTGCTGGCTCCGTCCGTGCTCCGGACCACCTTGAGGCAAAAGGCCGGCTGCAGGTGTCGGACCTCCAGCAGCACCAGAGCCAAATACTGAATGAAGAGCAGGGCGTCCACCAGCGAGGCAGCGTACTCCACGATCCCCCTGTAGTCCCTCTCCCGGGGCTCCAGCACCCGTACGCCGTAGAACAACCAGTACGACGCCACGAACAGGAACACCAGCACCATCAGCAGGCAGCGGAAGACAAAGAAGCGCGGCAGCGTGGCGCGGGGAGACCGGAGGAACAGCGCCCAGGAGGAGATGAGCAGGACCAGGAGCTTGAAGGCCAGAGAGACGTAAAGGCCTTCGCATGGCGTGCCGCAGGGCTCGAGGGCGTCGCGCCACAGCACCTGCGGGAGGATGAGGAAGGCTAGAGGTGTGACCAGGGCGAAGAAGCTCAGGCAGCCTCCCAGAGCCGGGCCGACGAAGCGCTTGCACTCCAGCGGAGTCGACTCCTCCAATTCTTTGGTGACGCGGGTCAGGTCCTCGTTAGAGATGCTGTGTTCGGAGGTGCCGGTGACGACCGTGGTGGTCTCGCCCCAGTTATCATCCTGTCGGACGAAACACAAGAATATAAAGATTCATGCGTGTTTAGGGTCACACATCGTATATAAAAAGATACTAAACACCGACTGCTGAGTACAAGGTCAGCCAGGGAGGCAAACCTGGACGTGAAGGGACCGACAGCTCCTACGAAACACAGTTGAGACTACAAAGTACACTTCTACATGAGAACCATATTCTATGAAACATAATACCCTCTACTACTACAACAAGAACAAAACCATAAAAGGTCACAGCCCCAGGGAGACCTGGGAAATCAGGTTTCTATTAATGGGCCACCTCCTATTTGAGTTGACCACGCGGCGTGTTTAACCTTAGTTAAACATTTATCTGTGCTATAAGGAACATGAAGGGACCAGGATCCTGCAGCCCGGGCGATGAATGAGCAGGACTGAAAAATAATGGAGCAAGCTACAGTTTTGATAGGACAAAAAGGACCTCTTCATACACCTCCAGACTCTGGAAACCTGTCATCACATCGACAACGAACAAATGACGCCGGCATTGTTTTAAATTCTGTTGAAAGTCTGTATGTTTTTCAGTATATTCAAATTCAGGAACAAGACTTTGTAAATGATGGTTTCTGGTTGGTAAAAGCAGCTTAAGAAGCGTTAATCATTATTAAGTGTTAGATCACCAAGTGTGGCTTTTAAAATGGACAAACGGCAGCGTGACTGACCCTCTCGTCTCCTCGGGTGGACTCTGCGTCCAGCAGCGGCTCTCCGGGAGTCTGGATGGTCACAGATTTGTCTCCACGGCTGCTGCCGTCTCGGCTCTTAGAGCGATGGCGATCCCTCCGGTCCCTGGAAGACAAGCGGCACGTGGGGGTTACTGGATGAGCAGCGACAGTCCCGCCCCGAGAGACGCTTTGATGAAGCGTGTTCGGGGAGTGCTTCAGTAACCAGCGTCCCAAAACAGATTTAGTCATAATTCGCAGTGATTTTGAACAAAAATCAGCTGTTGAAGCCACAAATCTCCATCTCCAACTTCCCGTGAGCCAAGAAGCCTCGTTTCAGCTGTTTTCATTTAAAAAACACTAAGGAATTGTCTCAAACCAATAAGGAACGCTTCATTCTTCAATTTATCTAAAAAAAAATGTAACGGCATTTGGAGACTCGAGGATTTACTGCCAAAAAACTGTTATACTGTAGATGTTTATAGAGATATTTTGCTTCTAACCTTCACGAACTCTCCGACCGTAAGAACACTTGACATGAAGCCTAAAGCGTATCAAGACTCAGGACTCAGCAACTTATTGATCTAAATTTTACAAGTTAGAGTTGGAGAATGATGCCTGCTCGGGGGCAATAAGCTCAGCTGTAACAGTATGCACAGGCGCATAAATAAATAAATGAATGAATGAATGAACTAAAAGAAGCTGAAGAGAACGATGATGTTAACGTGGAGGTATATGTGCGACCTCGTTATATCCACCTGTGCTTGCGGGAGCTCCGGGAGTGGGAGGACTTGTACGAGTAGCCCGAGTACTGCGACTCGTTGTCCATGTCTCGGGTCGGCGGTGAGCGGGCTTTGCGGGGCCCGCCTCCTCCACCTCCTCCTCCTCCTCCACCCGTGCCGCGCTGCTCGCCCACTCCTCCCAGCTGGCTCTTGCGCTCGGAGATGGACTTGGTGGAGAGAGCCAGGGGCAGCTTCAGCAGGTCAACCTTACTCCTGAGGGAATCTATCTTGGAGGCCGACGAGGAGGGAGCAGGAGAAGGGAGGCCACGGAGAGGAGGAGCAGAAGAGGAGGACGAGGGGTGGGTGGGACAGTCGCAGCAGGGGAGAGCTGAGGTGGCTGTGATCTGAAAGAGAAAGTGATGTTAAAGCTTCTGTCAGGATCTGCTGCGGGTCATCTTCATGTGTGAATTCAAAATAAAGAGGAGGGTTCACATGTATCATATATCCATATATATATATAAGATATATATCTCTTGATAACTTCCTGCCAGGAGGTTTCTAACATCTATCACACCCGACCATCTGGATGGATGCTCTTCTGAAAAGCTCCCCTGGGCCCTTTTTAAATTACACATTATGGGCTTGGCATCTACACGATAAACACCATTTAGAAAAGCTGCCTTTGTATCAGACTCAAACAGCGCCTTTGACAAAACGTTCAGCGTGTAATTGTTTAATAAGAGAAAGAACACACTCCTCCATATTAAGTTGTGTTCATGCGGCTCTCTTCAGCACCGACGGGTTTTTGCTGCTGCAGCTTTACTTGTTCTGACCAGTAATTTAGCTTTTTATGGCCGACGTCGAGTCAGTTCACACACTCACGACTCTTTTCTACTTGTGCTTCTGTTGCACTGTTTTAGCATCATTGTGCACAAGTTACATTGGCGCACGTTTAAAAACAGGCGTGGACGTTTCTTTGGTGCCATTCAGGTCCTCATGTAGCCAACTCCGCAACGTGTGCGTGACTATCAGGATCACTATCAGGTTTTTGGTCAGATAAGATTTATTTAAATGAAGTGTCCACGTATGAGTTTGTTTGCTCCCGTGGGACTCAAACGCCTCACCCTGTGATCTGCCCAGAGTGACACTGAAACACATTGACCCACGAAACTGCAGCTTCAGTTTCAGCTCTGTGTTCTTACATGACATCGTCCGGGGTTAATCATCACCCGACTGCATCTCCTCTCACCAAGAAACCAGCTTTAGCTGCCGTCAGCTCGCGCACAATGGCGGCCATATTGGATTACTGTGTTTTCACAAAACTTGTTTGCCCTCTCTCCCTCCCTCCCTCCGGCCGTCTCACATTCCCTCCCGCACTCCCCTCGTCCCCCGGGAAACAAGGCCTCTCCGCTGCCATGGCGATGAAAGAGGGCGTTCAGCTGGAGGGAGGGGGGGGGGGGGGTTGGAGGTTGACAGTTGCCGTGGAAACCTGACCTCACGCTGCCCTCTGCCACTCTGTTTTCCACCCTGGTGAAAAAAGAATCGCCAAAATAAAAGTGTTGGCGTGACGGATGCTGGACTGTCATATGGTGGTTAATTGATAATGGGCGGGTGAAGCTCGCTGGCTCTGATTGGCCCTCTGTGGGAACGGGAGGGGGGCGTTAGCTGCCATCACAGTCTTGCAGGGTCCTGATCTAACTTCACGTGGGGTTTCTGCTCCGTCAAATCCATTATGTTTTTTTTTTTAAACACTTCCCTTAAAGCCAAAACT
>JAVQJD010099909.1:12500-14662 GCA_036023655.1 Nannoperca australis
TTCACGATTTTGTGTCTGATTGTTTAAAAAAACAGACATATTTAATTCTAATAATACCATTTGGTTCAATTCTACACGGCTTTTCACCATTTTTTGTTTGGGTTGCAGGGGAAAGAATTTAAGATTCAAGGTCTTAAAGGTTTTATTTTAGCAGGTTCATTCTCACTAAATAACATTTAGTCTAATAAAGACGATACTTGGACGACTTTTTACTTTTGTAAGGACCCGTTTTACAGCTGTAATAAATATGAAAATTAAAACAATTGTCCTGCCCCCAAAAAACTAAGAAGGCATTTCCACAATGATTTTATTTACTTAATATTGTTGTTTTACTAGTTGTATGTAAGACACCTGTCTGTCTGTCTGTCTGTCTGTCGCAGAGCCCTCTGAAGAAAACCAGTGAGTTTCATAGATTTACAAATGTGTTGGACTTGAATATTGATTTGTTTAATCAGGCTGATTTCTCTCTGAGGACCTGAACAAATGTAAACCTCTTGAAAAACAGAATCTTAGATTTAAAAAAAGAATAAATTAACAATATTAAATGTTTTTTTTTTTTCTCAATGGTTTCAATGCTCCATGGTTCCCAACCTGGGGTTTGTGACCCCTTCAAGGGTTCACAAGATACACCTGAGCAGACACATTTGATCAGCAGGGTAACACAAACACACTGTAGTTCTTCTGCACAGTTATATTTTTCTTACTGACTTTTACAAATAAAATACTGGATGATTTGACGTCTTTGAGCCTCTGAGTTCACCGCTGCTCTGATGAACTGCTCACAACTCATTGACATATTGTTTCAGGGGTCAAAAGGTGAAAAGGCTGAGAACCCTGGACAATATGACTGACATGTTTAGACCTTTTCTGGTTAACAAACAGCCATTCAGGTATCCAGAGTGAGATAACTGAGCTTTCTCTGCATGATTTAGGTCCTAAAGTTTTATGTGACCGTGACAGCATTTTGGCCTCAGATTACCATTTCTCACATTTCCGCAAACAAGCCTTCAGGAGAGCGCCACAAGTGATGTTTGAGTGATGACCTCCCATGAAAAGTGTTGATTTTATTTTATTTTTTTATAAATTAATAAGAAAATAAAACAAGAATAACCGATAAAATCAACAGCAAAGATCCAGCAAATTCACAGTATATCATGTCTGAAAAGGAGTAGGAAGGGAAGTCCTACCACTTTGTATTATTTTAAATCAGTATACTTTGTTAATCATGACTCTTATGTCAGTCGCTCCCCGACAACCTGTGGATGATGTTATTCTCTCTAACAGGAGGAGGATGACGCTCTTGTGCGCTGATAATAGTAAGTATTATGGATTAGGTGTTTTGGGGTCTGTGCTGCCGTCCCGGTCCAAACACGCTTCACTTACAGCAGGAAGCTGTAAACAACAACAACAACATGTCAGCAATTAAGGAAGAACTGGACAAGAAGCAATTGTTTATTTCTTCATCAAGGCATCACAATTGGTCATTGATTCCAGCCATTAAAATGAACATCCATCAACAACAACAACAAAAAAAAACTTTCTTACGCGTTGTCACAATTTTCAGAAGCTGTCATTAAAAGAAACCTTGTGAAAAAGGTACAAACCCAAAAAAAAAGAGAGCGTGCACAGCCAGAGTACCAGCGCATGTTCAGTGTCAAAACCATGACTTTCTGACTGGACTTCTTTTTTCTTTATTTGTTTTGGCAGCTGATCGATATGTAAAGTGTTTTGTCAGCCACGCTAGACTCCTCGGGGGAACTCTTCTTCTTCCCCCACACAAATATCACAATATGTGAAACTGCAGTGGGTCTACAACTACACACACATGGAGTTAGACGTGTGCTGGGACTGAACTATATAAATATTTAGGATTGTTGTCAACTTCCCAGGAACTAGAACTTATCAAAACACTTCACCACACATTTCCAGATTTATGCAAAACCTTAAAATAATTTTTTTTTTTTTACTTCATTGACTCAGAAAAAGTGGTTTTTCATCATTAGAACTGATTGATAAGTTAACTATATGACAGAAGACAGCTACAGTATTGCACATACCATCTCAATCCTCATACTTAGTTCAGACACACACACACACACACGCACACGCACACACACACGCAGCAGGAGAGATCCCCGTCTGATGGATGAGTCACCCTTGAT
>JAVQJD010099910.1:0-11507 GCA_036023655.1 Nannoperca australis
TCACACAGTTGATCATAAATGTTACCCGACAGGTCAGAAATGCGCTCTGCCACTGTGTTGGCTGAAAGGCTGATGTTGCTAAACTGACCCTTCTTTTCCAAAAAGACTATACTTGCAGCCTGTAACATGCACTTGTTGATGAACTCGCCGTCTTTGACAAAAGAAACGTACATAGAGAGATTTAGAATCCAACGTAATAAACGACGCTGCAGTTCACCGACATTGCTAATTTGCATTGCTTGGCAACGACTCACACACGTGCGTATGAAAAAATGCGCGGGCCGCACTAACCCTAAACTTTGCTCTCAAGTATTGTCATGCGGGCCACAATTGGCCCGCGGGCCGCAAGTTTGAGACCCCTGTTTTAGAAGCTTTCAGCGATGAATATATTGTCCAGTTCAGTGCGTAGATAGACAGACAGACAGACAGACAGAGAGATAAACATGAGAAGGAAAAAACACAGAAATTAAGTCTAGCCACCAGAACCACTACAACTATGTTGAAACACCCTCAAAATTTGATTTGGGTCCTAGTTGTTAGTTAGGGGCTTCGAGACCCCCCATGTTTCGTACACTGATTTACATTTGTAAAATATAATGCTTTGGTTGCAAAAGTTAACTTTTGGGGAACTTATGCTAGCCATAATCACCCTTGACCTAGCAATGAATACAAGAAAGGCACTAACATTATGTAAAAATGAACTTAAATGTTCTTGTTCCATCCGTGATAGGCACTCTTCTGGTACACCACAATTTCATAGAAATCTGAAAAAGTGGGGTATGTGGTGAACATTTTCCTTATTTCCCTTGGAGAAGAGAGCAAATAAAAGATGATTCAACAACTTGATATTTTTAATAAAGCAAGTAATAATAAAAATGAAAGAAGAACAAAAAAGAAAGTGAAAACACTAAGTGGAGGTACACAAATAGTTTTCACTAAACAGGCGTAATTCACTGAAAGGAATCAGAATCAGAATGGTTTATTGCCAAGTATGTATTCACATACAAGGAACTTGTTTTGGTGCGTGGGTGCCAACATAGTTATAACGTGAAACATTATAACAATATAAGTTATCAGGTTATAATGTGTTAAGTTTCACATTTTAACTTATAAGTTATCATTTTATTACATAAAACATTATTATAATATAACTATGTTATAACATGATGCTGTATTATTTTATTCTGGAGAGGTAACAATAAGCTACCGTAGATATCTAATCCACAAATTGAACACAACAGTAAGATTGAGCGTCTCCTCATCACAGAAGCTTTTTTTCAGTCTAATGATTCACCTTAAAAATGTTATGACAGAAATAGGCACATATTCATTAAAACTGTTAGTTTTACTGTAATTCCTTTACAGAAGCTTTTTTTAAGTGTACTGATTCTGCTTTAACCTGTTCTGACTTAGAGATGCAGTTTTTGATTTATGAAAAGAAAAGAAGAAGTAGAAGAAGTTATGTTCTTATTTCAGTCAGAACAGGTCAAAACTAAACCAGTACACTCTAAGCAAGCTACTGTGACGAGGAAACAAAAAGTGACTGTTAAAGTAAAGAGTTAATTATCAAAAACTGAAGTTCTCACTCAGAAATGGTGAACTGAATCAGTACACTCAAACAAGCTTCTGTGAAGGATAGACAGCAAGACGTAGAGTTTTGATAAAAAATATGCTTATTTCAGTCAGAACAGGTAAAAAATATAGATTACCTAATGTAACCCCAGTTCTATGAGTACATGCGAGGCCCTCTAACGGCCTTCGCTATTGGTTTATCCCCTCGAGGCTCCGCCTCGACACCTGAGTTAAAGTTTAATGTACTCATCCTCCAATCAGGGGGTAGTATCCTCCCCCTATATAACCCCAGTCTGTGCATTGTCTCGTTTCCCTTGAAAACTCAGCAACCACCCTGGGACCAGCTGGGCTGGCAATTAGAGGGCCTCGCATGTACTCATGGAACTGGGGTAACCTATATTTCTATGTCGTACGTGCTCTGCCCTCCAACGGGCTTCGCTATTGGTTTAAAACCCAAGGCGAAGGCCGTAGGGATAAAATGTACCCCAGCTGGGCCCCGCCCAGCCAACAGGCCAACTCCCAATCCTGCATCCGGTAGGCCCGCTCTGGGCATCCTCGCCATGGTGCCACCCACCGGCCTGCTGGGTCACCACCTGGACCCTAGAGTCAGGCGGACCCCACCGTCGTAACCACGGTTGGTGCCAGCACCTGTGCACCAAGCACAGAGTGGGCCACCGACCCTGAGGTCATGTCCCGAAGATACGACTGCACAAACGTCGATTCAGACGACCACAAAGCTGCCGACCTGGAAACACCTTGAAACAATTCAATTCAATTAAATTTATTTATATAGCGCCATGTCATAACAAAGTTATCTCAGGGCACTCAATCACATGGAACCGGTCGAGACCAACTTCCACACACACAAAGACCCAACGTTACCACCATGAGCAAGCACTAGGCGACAACGGCAAGGAAAAACTCCCTTTTAACAGGTAGAAACCTTGAGCAGAACCAGGCTCTAGGTGGGCGGTCATCTGCCTCGACCGGTTGGGTTGAAAGAAAAAGGGGGAGGGGGGGCAGGAGAGAGAGAGCAGGAGGAAGGAGAACATAAAGCAGTACAGTACAACAGCAAGAATTGCCACCTAGTTCTAAAGGTTACTTCCTGGAGAGGAGTGTTTAACTGGGGAACCCGTGTAGTATTACCTTTAGCCTGAAGAAGGAAAATGCCTTCATAGCAAGTAGTTCAAATACAAATTGTTGATAGTGAGTTCAATGTGAGATTTCAAGGCCTTTAGCCTTTCAGATAAAATGCTGTTCCTGTCCATTGTATGCAGGCTGAGAGAAAACAGTGAACACTAACACTAAACAGAACCTTCTGTTTGCTTACAAGAAAACTCCTTTCACATTATTCATTTCACCTCATGGGTTTCCAGTATCAAGCAAATGATTGAGAAACATATTATATATAATATACTTGATTATATTTTTCCAACATTCATTGCAGAACCCACCACAAACCAAAGTGAGGTTTTGTGCAAATTAGAATATGAGTGGGCCTAGCTACTCCTACATTAAAATAAATCCTTACTCAAATGTTTTTATCATATGGATATTCATTTAAATTATTTATTTAATGATGAAAGTGCATTAAGTGTCTCCTCGAATCCATTTCACCTCAGTTTCTTTATTTGCATTTTCTTGTATTTTCCCTTTTCAGTGTAATATTGTATTTAAGTCTGTGTAGACAATTCTAAAAATGAATCGTGAATAAATGTAATCATGAATAATAATAAATTTAATTTAAAGAGAAACAACCCCCTGACCCTAGTCCTCCCCTCTCTGACTGCATTTATTTTAATGCACTTTTTTATTCATGAGTGCATTCTAATGATGTCATGACTGAGTGACAGACTGTCTCCTCCCAGCTGTAACCTCTCATTGACAGTCAGTCAGCCTGCACTAATGTGGGCATAGAGAACTTACACAAAGCAACGCCCACTCACTATTGCACATCATTTAGTTAACTGAGATCCTACAGACCTGAGCTGCCTTCAACACACACACACACCCCTTCCAAACTGAATACAGAGGCTTACACTTTCAATACACTGCAGGTTGACTGTAATCTGTTGATCATATTCTCCTGACTGTAGTATTCCATGTCCCATTAGTAGCGAAGTGATAGGAGCAGCTGAGACTGTCTGTATTAAAGATGCTCTGTTGTTGTCTGATGCTGCTAAACACCTTGCCTTTAATTATTAAACATTGATTTTCCTTTAGTGCACTTCTCACTGATAAATGGCACTTTTCTCAAGCAATAACTAAATTTGTTATTATTGATCACCAAATTTTTAGAAAAAAACTAGCATCCTTTTGACATTATTGCTTGAATGTCTCAGGAATCATACAAAACAAAGTATATCAGGGCGAGCTGTGCGCACCTCCTACAGTATTCAAACAAACAGTTTTTACATGATTCACTTGTCTCTGACTGAAAGTAAATACAGACATAAAAAATGTTAACTGGTGGCCTTCCTGCGCTCACTGCTCTGCATGGCCGACTGAGGACGAAAACCTTTGCTGCAGAAAGTGGGACTTTAAAACTCTAGATGTGTCCACAGATGAGAGTGATGCAACAAATAAATAAGCATAACCTGTACATGTACACAAGTAAACAAATCATTGTGCAGGTTGCCCTGGCTGTAGATCCCTCTGCACTTTGTTGCTATAATTGCCATTCCAGGCGGCTACTTTCTGTGTTTACTTTCAGTCAGATCCAGAGACAAGTGTTTGAATGATTCATGTGAAAATCATGTTTCGACACATGTTGAGTCCTTGTTTACCTCAATCTCAATCAACAGATGTGGCAGATGTTACATCTAGCTTCAGCTGCAGTGCATCTTTAGACCCTCACAGTAACAGCAGTCATAACACCATCCAAACATTTCATAATATAAGTGAATCAGTGGATTAAACAAAAACAAAGATGGGAACACTGGATAACTTCTGATTGGATTCACCTTTCAAATCTTTTTTTTGTTTTCAGAAAATGTGTAAATACTAGAAAATCTGTAATTCAGCTTTAGCGTTTTCTGGTGCCTAGAGTATTATACAGCACAAGGACCATCTCCTCCAACTGGTGGTAAATGTCAGGAAGTGATAAAAAACTGAGCACTGAAATTGGAGTAACAAGTTTTTCTCATCAAAGTGGCAATGTGTCTGCAGCTTGGCACTAATGAACACATCAGGCTATTGTCATCAGTCATCTGGTGTGAATAAATTGCTTTAGTCATGGTCCACGGTCAGTGGTAGAGCAAGGCTGATCACATGACTTTATCCTGCCCTCTGAGCTTGGACAGCGATCATGAACTGGAGCAAGAATTTCTAAACAGCTTGACTTTTATTCTAACCTCCAAATTATATAAAAAACTAAATCTACTCACTATCCTTCATCTGGCGGTGCTGCTCCACAAGTTGTCCTTGAGTTCATTTGTCTTTTTGTGTCCTTCATCATATAATACAGCATGACAAGAAACACAAACAATCAACAGGTCCGGAACTTGGATGTGACGTCTGATGCCTTTTTTGCACCGTGCAAAAGCTCAGAAAAATTGATGTGCAAATTAATCCCATGAAAAAAAATGCCTCTGATGTGTAGAGGCTTTTACACCGGGGGGTGCCAAAGTCAGACATTTTCAATTTTAAATAGAAAATACTAAATTATTATTCAAACCATGTTTGTGTGATAATGAATCAAACAAATAGCCCGATTTGTATATGAAGGAGGAGCAAACTGAATCTAAAATTAGATTGTGTGTGTATATAATGGAATGAAAACCTAATTAATTTACAGCATGTAGCTGGTCTGGTTCTATGTCGTACATGCTCTGCCCTCTAACTGGCTTCGCTATTGGTTTATCCCCTCGAGACACCTGAGTCAAAGTTCAATATACTCATCCTCCGAGTATCCTCCCCCCCAATATGTGCATTGCTCGTCTCCCCTTTTTCACTCAACAACCTGTTGTCTGCAAAGTTCTACAGCAAGAAATTAGTCACCACCTGGTGTCGCTGGTGTATTAACTACAAGACCTACGTTAAGAAAGGAAAGGAAAGAGAAGTAATGGCTAGCAAACCTTGCTTCGCTTGTGCTGTTGTCATGTCGGCGGCAGATCCACATGCGACCTGTTTTGTTTACTTGGGGCAACATCACCAGGTGGAGGGTGACTCCTGTCCAGACTGCCTCGCGCTCCCCAAGGAGGAGCGTGAGCGCAGGGCCGGGTTTCTGAACGTTGGCCGCTCCCTCCATGCTGGTCAGGTGCCGGCATCGGGGGAGGAACCAGCTAGACCAAAGTTGTGGGCCGCCACCAGACCACAGGTACCCATTGGACGACATGCAGGGGGTGTTTGCGTCGGCTGCAGCCAGCATGGCTTCTCCCCTCCCTCCCCAGCCGCCAGCCTGGGTCCCGGACTTTACAGCTGGTCTGCCAACTTCATGCTAGGCCCCGGTCCTGTGTTGTCATCCCTCGTATGGTGCCATCCTCGCCCTGGCCCAGAGGGAGTGGGGTGCCCCTCTACAGGCCAAACCTCCAGCTGTGGCCTACGGGCCATACACCACCATGGAGGGGTGGGATTGGTCCAGAGGGGTGCCGCCCATCAAGGATGAGGTCCGCATCTGCCTCGTCCCATCTGCCTCTTTCTGGCCCGTCTCCCATCGGACAGGGACCGGACGACGGCTGGGTTCTTTGACCGTGGTTGGTGGACAACATGGCTTTTCTGTCTGACTCCCTTGACCAACTCACCCATAAGCGCGTCGAGCTGACTGCAGAGGAGGTGCTGGAGGTCCAGACTTCGGCCGCAGCATTCCTGCGCATGTCCCAGGCGTTGAGTTTGTACAGAGATCCTCTGTGTTCAGTTCACCGGGTGACAGGGTGCACGGGGCAGCAAATTCGCTATCGCCCATTGCCAGGCCGCTTTCAGACTGATACATTATGTGGGTGCGTCTTTGCGGGCCCCTGTGTGCCTGAATGGACAGGACGCATTGGTGGGGCTACGCCCTTCAGTTTTGCCGCAGACCCCCAGCGTTCGGTGGCGTGCTGTTTACTTCACTTCCCGACCCGGCAGACAGGGCGGTGCTGTGGGCAGCGGTTGCCAACCTCCTCCGGAAGGGAGCAGGGTCTCCAGTGCCCAAGACAGACGCATAAGCAGGTTTTTACTCCCTGGTGTGGTCAGTGCACAGTCAGTGCAGGCCGGTGTGGGTCACCTCAGCGGTGTAACCTGATCAGGTCTGCTAGACGTGTGTGTATGTTACTGTATATAGTTGGGGTTTGGTCTGTTGGCTAGGCAGGGCCCAGCTGGGAGTACATCTCATCCCTACGGCCTTCGCCTTGGAGTTTTAACCAATAGCAAAGCCCGTTAGAGGGCGGAGCATGTACGACATAGTTCTATGAGTACATGCGAGGCCCTCTAACTACCATCCCAGCTGGTCCCAGGGTGGTTGCTGAGTTTTCAGGGGAAACGAGCAATGCACAGACTGGGGTTGTATAGGGGGGAGGATACTACCCCCTGATTGGAGGGTAAGTACATTGAACTTTGACTCAGGTGTCGAGGTGGAGCCTCGAGGGGATAAACCAATAGCGAAGTTTGTTAGAGGGCCTCGCATGCACTCATAGAACTGGGGTCACCTGAGCTTCTCTGTTGGGTCATACTGGTTGCAATGTGTTTAGCTTCCTTGTTCAAATTGTGCTTTAGTGTGTTCCTTTGAGCTTGACCTGGACCTGCCTCTTACAATTTGTCTGCCTACAAGCATTTGTTTACATTTTGGGACATTTGCATAATGGAAAATAACGCTGCTTTGGTTTTTAGTGGTTAGCCTTTTCTGTTTACATAGTAAAGAGACAAAACTGATTTCAAGATTAGACGTTGTTTTCTAAACAGATGTATGCACCTTTATCTACTATAAAGGGTGAGTTTCTCTGATCTGGAGGTATCTTGGATGCAGAATTGATATCTAACTCATGAAATATCCAATCCGCAAAGGATTCATACTTTACAGAGCATGGCAGTGACATTACATTACATAGGCAAGCTCACTAAAACATAAGAATTCATCATCTGGAGATGAACAGCAATCTTCATTGAAAATCCAGCAAAAGCCTTGTTATCTTGCCCTGGATGTGTTAGATGGACATACCATGAAATGAAAGGACAAACGGACTGATAGACCAAGTATGACCCCTTTAGGACCCACAGTCCTACATAATTTTATGATATTTTTTATCCAATAATTCTTCATCCAAAACACAAAATTTACTCAATAGTACTGTAGGCACACACTTTCTTCCTGTATTTCCTGTTTGTCCATGTGTGCTCTCTGTCTAGTGAAAGTAGTGCCATCGATCACAAGCTCCTTGCTCCCCCAAGGTGCAGCTTGTCCTGTTCTCTGCTTCTCTTCACAACACACGCCCACACTAGTGTAGTATATCTACTTGTGTAGATGTGGGTACATACTACACGTAATACTGCCTGTGAGAATTCAGATTTTCCAGAATTTAGTCACTTTGGTTTATGTTATCTCTTTGGTTAAACACTGTCTTATCAGTGAGCTGTCTGCTACTCTTTACTGCTCAGTAGCTAGCTCTCTGTCTCCCTCTGCCCTGGCGGTCAGAGTGACTTGTGATTTGTAGACTCCATATGAGTTGCTCAGGTCGTGGACAGACAGCAGCTTGTTAGAAAGCTACTTTTAGCTCATACTATACTATATTATGTCCCATTAAATCTTTAACCTTAACAGTTCCCAACACGCTTTATAAATTGATCTCGTTCACACACCAATGGCGTGTGGCAAGTTGGTTGTGGCTAGCCATGTATGGTGCTAGCCTCTGGCCAACTTGTTGCTCTTGCCCAAGGACACTTTGACATGGGGATCGAACTGCCAACCTTGGTAGAGGACCCGCTCTACCTCCTAAACCTCAGCCGTCCTCAGCTAATAATGGTTGAATGAGCTCCCCACTGACATCAGGACAACAGATACTCAACGCATCTTCTGCTACAGACTGAACTCATCTGTTTTTTTTTTAAAGACTCTATATCTTGTTTCTAAATTTAGCACTTCAAGCAGTTTGAGGTTGATGTACTTGAATGATTCTTGCAATTTTTGGATTGTATCCACATAGTGGAATAAACTTATTGTAAGCCGGTATGGACAAAATGTCAGTAAAAAAAATGTAATGTATTAACTATTATCTACTACTGTCAAGAACCGTTGCCCCCTGCCTTTGCTGCCATCTGCCTTTAAACGTCTGCAAGGAATCACTGTTTATTTCCAAACTTGACCTGCACAACGCCTACCATCTAGTATGCATTCAGGGAGGGAGACGAATGGAAGACGGCCTTCAAGTTCAATGGCAGCTCCCCTTACAATCTTTACCTCTCACTTTTCTGCCTTTTTCTGGACTGAGCTGCAACTCACTTTAGCCCTGGTTCTTGTGCATTCGGACAGCTTTCTCGCTTTCATCATGGAGGTTGACATCATCATCTTCTATCTGTGACTTGATCCAGTTGATACAATTATGACATTGGCAACAGGGATCTTGTTGCAGTCAAACTGGCCTCAGGAGTGGAAGCACTGGATGGAGAGAGCAGACCAACCTTTCATGCCTGGGAGAGACCACAAAAACTTGGCTTACATCCAGAACCTAAGACAAGCTGTGTTATTGTCATGGCTCAGAGTATGGTCAAACCCATGCTCTCTCCCTCAAGTTCAGCCCAGGTCCACAAGCCTCACTCAAAGAGGTAGAGGTAGGGTCTGCCCTTCCTGCTTCCTGTGTTGTTGCTGCTGTCACCTGGGAAATCGAGTCAGCAGTTGAACAAGCCCAGCAACATCATGTTGGACTAGGGCCCACCGTTTACCATAAGACTACCTCCCAGGTTCTTCGGCCAGTCTGTCTTCAGGTTTCCACTTGCAGACCAACGTTCAGATGGAGCGGACTAAAGATTTGGAGATCACCCTGTAAGGCCTTGTCTCCTCTAAACCTTTCTCCTTGAGTGGGCAATTTGTCTGGGTTGAGTACACTCATAATTCTCTGCCTTGCTCCATCACAGGTCTGTTCCTTTTGAAGGTGCCTTCAGGTACCAGCCACCTCTCTTCCCAAACCAGGAGAGGAAAGTTAGAGTTCATTTGTCGCCGAACCTGGAGTACATGGTGCATGTTCCAAACCTGCTTCATACAGTCTACAGTTGGAGAACAGGAGTTCCCGTTGGACCAGCATCATACTCCAGCTCCCCACTACCAGGCCCCACAAAGACCATGGCTGTCATCTAAAGATCAACGGGAACAACAAACGGGATCAGTCCGTGGAAAAAATCCAAAGGTCAGACAATAAGGCAGAAGTGAAAGCATGGATGAAGCAGAATCCTTGGTCGAAGAAAGACAAAAACGAGATCACAATCCAAAACAGGGCTTGAGCAAAAAAGGTTTGAAAACTTGGCAAATACACAAGAAAATGTGGCAGAGAACCAGGGGAGTGACTGGAATAAATACAAAATGGCTAATGAAATGGACAAGGACAGGTGTGAGCTGAGAGTGGAGCACACAACTACGGGAAGAAATTGAATTAGTAAAAAGCATTAATGAGATATGAGTGTGTACAAATGGAGAGGAAGAGAGGCGAGATTGCAGAAACTCAGTGCATCATGGAAGGTCTCCTGGCAGTCTAGGCCTATAGCAGCATAACTAAGGGGACAGGCTCAGGGCTCACCTGAGTCAGCCCTACTATAATTTTATCAAAGAGGAAAGTCTTAACAGAAAACCCAGACTCAGGGCTGGACCGAGGCCGAACCAGGACTTTCTCAGGCGGAAGACAAGGCATAGTAAACTGCTCGAGGGGATGACCAGGAGGGCAACCGGGAGGAAGACCAGGCGTGGAGGGATGGGTAGGAGGTCGGCAGCGAACATGGCTGCGGAGGAATCTGGACTAGGACTTGGAGTCTGCAACAACAGCTGAATGGGCACATGCGCCAGCAATACGGACAATGGAGAAGGCCAGCTTGCCAACCGCATCTTAAGAGCTGGAGTTGGCCGGACCACCAACTCAGGAACAAGCTCATAAACCAATACAGCCGAGTGCCCTCAAAAGGAGAAGCTGACTGATGTGGCAGTGAAAAAAACATGAAAGAAAGAGATCAGGGGATATGACACACAAGGAAACTGGCCACATGGAAACTGACAATGAACCGACAAGGGAACAAAGAAGAAGGACTGCTATACAAAGAGGAGGAGACAACGAGGGAAGCAGACACAGGTGAGTAACTAGATACAGGTGAATCCAATGACACAGGTGGGAAACGGATACAAAGACAAGACACCAGAGAAAGACACAGGAAGTTTCAAAATAAAACAGGAACGACGAGATATAGCACACAGAGAACACAAGAGGGAAACGAACAAAGACAGGAGGAACAGTGCACACTAGAAGACAAAAAACAATTGCAAAGTAAAACAGGAAACATCCAAAATCACAAAGTCCGACAAAAAGCTCATGGTGGGGCATGACACTGGCTCCCAGTCTACTAGAGACTTTAGGAACCACAAAGAACCCTGCATTCTGGGAACACACTTTTCTAGTAAGTCCTGTTAGACTGGAAAGAGTACAGTCCAGAGGAAGGTTGTTGGGACAATGCCAGGCGTATATTGGATCCTGTCCTTATTGCTGACTTCTGCATGCACCATCATAGTTCTAGTTCACCATAGTTCACCATTCTAGTGCGAATGCGCCTCTGTGTGCTGCCTGTTACGGTTGCTCCACTCGTTTTACTTGCTCTTTTTAATCTTTTTGTTATTTAACTTTGTACTTATGGATTTTTTGTTTGGGGTTAACTTGTTGGTGTTGTGCCCTCCACAAATGTGCTGGTGGAGAGGTTTTTGGTGTTTCTGTTCGCTCTGGAGGTACTTTCACTTGCAGTCAGCTGAGCGCAACAACTTCATGGCCGCTTTT
>JAVQJD010099925.1:0-15000 GCA_036023655.1 Nannoperca australis
GGGCAGGGCACGGTTCCCCCACCAATCACATTTTTTCTGCCTGACCCACATACGCAAAAAAAAAAACCGCCCCCCCCCCCCCCCCCCCAGCTCCACACATCATCCTCAGCAGGAGCTCCTGCAGTAGCTGTTCCCCAAACTCTGGTCTATGCTGAGCAGACATCATGGTCACTGAAACACACACATATATTTTTCTCTCTCCCACCCAGGTGTTCGAGGCTAGACAGGACTGGAACAGCTGTGTGACATTGCGGAGGACATGCGCACTGTCCCGCCTGCTAGGGAAACAAGAGAAGGAGGAGGTCGGGCAAGTTAATCAGCTGTATTGTTCCGTTAGATTACAGCGACATCTGATCAGAGGAACCCGACACGGATCGATCGTCCTCTCTCCATTTCCGAGAGGCCTTATCACCTTGACTCACCTTGGACCGTGATGCATTTTTAACCCTTTGATTGCCAACTCTAAAACTGCTTAAAACAGACAACTTGACGGTTTCCCCTAACAACGACAACAACAACAAAAAAGGTCACAACAGGCTGATGTCCAATCGGTGGCCGGCTCTCCACCGTCTGCATTGCGCAGCGCCCCGCAAGCGCCCGCGCTCTCTGAACGCAGGCAACTCGCCGCTCCACGCGTCAGGTGTGTTTTAACATTCACCGTTTGTAATCAATTAATTCAATTAATGTAATTAATTAATTAAAATTTGCATTTGTGTGTGCCAGGATCGATGCCAAACGCGCCGGGGGGGGGGGGGGACGCAGACGCCAAGTGACACTTTGCAGACGTGCATTAGTTACACTAAGAGTTACGCTGGTGCAATAACGCACGGGTGGGGGTGGGGGTTGCCGGTTTCGTGAATGAATGCTGCAAAGTCAAAAATCAAACAGGTGGTCGGAAGCACGAGGAGAGCGGCGGCGGCGCGCTCCCGCGGCTGCGAGGCGCACCGCGATCCGTAGCCTACTCACGCCAACTGCCTCCGGTGCGGCCGAGCAGCTCTCCCTTCTCCGAATCCCACAGAAACTTCTTCCACCCGCCGTCGTCTTTATTCGAAGGCATTGCGATTTATTTCCCTCCCTTCCTCCGCGTGAAGGTGTTTCCCGTTAGTCGTTCCTCGGCGGTGGACTTCCTCCTCTCCGTGTGGCAACCAACTCCCCGACGCGTCGCAGAGGAACCCGGCTCGGATCTCAGGACCCCTCCTCGATATAAACCGTTCCCGTTCGGCTCCGCCCGAAACTCTCAGCAAGTTACCTTAGAGGGAGGGCGGAGCCGGCGGCCGGCCAATCAAACAGCGTGGGGGGGGGGGGGGGAGCAGTGCGTAGCTCTGACGTCAGCAAGACGCACAGAAAAGCCTATAGAGGCGCACGTTCGGCGCTATACATATCTTTCCTGAGCTTTGCAGATATGTCTGTGTAGGTAGAAAGTTACTCATTGTTCTCTGGGTATCATGGTATGTACAGTGACAGAATCATCAGTCACTTCAAAAAGCGATTCACATTATGCCATGCAAAAGTGCATGTGCACACTTCTTTGTGCATTGTGCATGCACACCCTCCCCTCAAAATACCCAATGTGTGCATGCACTGAAGAGTAGGTGATATTGTACTTTAGTTGTACGTATTGCAAAGCTTACAAGTTCATGCCAGAATATTGGGGCAATATATTTATTGCAGTAAATATATGAATCCAGCTCTGGGTCCCCAGAATCATTCACCACCCCCCAACCCCCATTGAGCCACCATACCCCCACCCACCCCCGTGCCCTTTCCCCCAACAGCAGCCCCGGTGATCCATCAGCCACTTGTCATGAACAGCGGGTGCGGATATGACTGAAAATATGAGCAATTTTACGGTCCTGATGGTCCCCGTGTGCAGCTAAAGTCTTGCGATTCAGCGTCGGCTGTTCAGGTTTAAGCCAGAATGCCAGATTACAGGGTGCCAACCTGCAATTCTGAATGAAGTCCGTCGCTCTAAAACACTAATTACGGCGCAAACAATGCCGTCATCCCGTCTTCTTTAACCAACAGGACGAGTGTTCGTTTAGCTGAGGCCCCCATGTAGCTCACACTCGTATCTGTTTCCAGTTTAACTCGGTGGGTGTCCTGATATAAGCTCTAGTTACACAGCGTGGCCGAGCATTCGCATAGTTGAAACCTGTATATATATCCTGCCTCCTACATCCTATAACCCCTCTCTAAAGCTGGCTTCAAGGGCATTTCTGCTGCCAGTGCCGGGGGCCACACGGTAGCCCAATTTCCTATCTGAGCTCGAAATGAAAGGGTTTTATTTGTAGCGTTTTGCCTTAAATTACCTCATCTGAATTCATTTTGAATTCACTTATTCAAATGACTATAACCACTGCCCAACTATACTGACGTGTATACTTCCTTCAACTTCACATCCTTATCTGGCTATGTGAGCTGTGTGTAATGCGTGTGTTCATTACATTACATTTAGGCATTTAGCAGACGCTTTTATCCAAAGCGACTTCCAAATAAGAGCTTTACATAAAGTGCATAGAACCAAAAACAACCGAAAACAACAAGATGTCTCATCAGACTTGTGAGGGCTGGTGATGAATCACAAGTGCTGTAAGTAAGTACATCGCTGCCAATGGCAGAATCGAGAAGAGGATTAAATCTAGGAACAAATTTTCTCTGTACATTCTGAAATACAATACAGTTCCACTATAATAACGTACAATATGCATTTTAATGAAGAAAGAATTGATACATTAATATTGTAATTGACCTATTGGATCTTAAATTGAAAAAAATGATTAATGATTGATTATAAACAGCATACTGTGGTAATTGAGTTATAAAGACAAAATAAAAGCTTGTCCAAACTGAGGAAGAACCTTAGCAGCTGCATTTTTCAAACAGTCAAACTGAGTAGACTCCAAAGACAAGTATAGTCCAGTATCTCCAGTGCCCTTACAGTTTGCTGCCATCATTGAATTGAAGAAACCCTTGAGTTGAGTATAACACTTTCTGTTTCTCCTTTCTGTGTCCACCATCCTGAGTTGGATTTACTGTAGAATTGACTTGTGGTTGCCTTAAGTACTTGAATTACACCAGACTGCTGACTTTAGCTTGCTCAGCTGAGAATTTATGGCACCAACACTCATGGCCAGTAAGGCCAACTTGCTTAGCTTGGGTAGTCTTTAGGTTTTCAACAGTGCCTTTCTCCATCTGCTGGGACTGACAAAGCTGTAGTTTGAAGTAATCACTTTTTTTTCAGCAATACGTTCAAGGTCAGAACAAGTTCCCCTTGAAGTAAAAAAGATAGATGAAGAAGATTCTTTACGGGACTTGTCACAGAACAAAACAGTTATTTAAGGGATGTTTTTACTTATTGTAAAAAAACAAAAAAAACAATAGGAACATTCTGTCAAAAATGCAGACATAGGGATTATAATTGTATGGGATTATGATGTAATTATTAATTAATTATGCAATTACTTGACTATAATATACATGCATCATTACATTTTACAATAGCTATAATAATGTGAGTTTTTAATCACAAAACGAGCAGTGAAACAATAATTAATGTATTTATTAATGATCTTGCCTCACAAACTGCACTGATAACAATGAAACATGCAAATGCCGCCTTGTAGGACGGCAATATTGGGTTCTGTACTGCTGAAAGGCAGAATTTTACTAAGCAATCACTATACTGTTATCAAACAGTATTATTAATAGTGCTTTTGTTGAAGACACACGCAGGGCATAGATCAGCAGTGTATTGGCTCTAATGGGGTGATAATGTCTACACAGAAAAGCACTAGCATCTAGCATGCTATGTGTTTTAGCGCTTACTGGTCTGAAGAAAGGTCACTGGATCTGTTTTGGATAGGCTTGGCTCCTTCAGCAGTCTGTGCAGGCAGCCAGATTGGTGTGCACCATCAGGCTGTAGTTCACGCATATGAACTGAGATTAGTTCCAGTAAAATCCCAATGAATAGGAACAGAGCAGTATTAAAAATGTTTTTTTTACCATGAACCATTTCCAACCGATGACAGCATATTTCTTGAAGTGTGGGAGAAAATCGCAAAGAAGGGCCTGATGCTCCACGGATCCTCACCACACCGTCATGAACTTGTACACTAAGAAAGAAATCAACTGAGTCTAATAGAGTTCAAAAGTGAATAGAGTTTACTGAAGAATCAACACAAACAGCAAACACGTGTCTGTTCATGAAGAGACCCCCACATACTGAACTGTCTTTACTTTTATGCACTTGTAGCACTGTGGGAAAACCACCCCTCCCTCTGAGGAGTCTGAAGCAAGTCACCTCATTTATGGCCTTGAAGATGTTGGTGTGCTTTTCGTTGTACCCTGCCCTCGACTTCATTAGCTTTATCTTTTGGCCATTCTCTGTTTATCCGAAAATAATTGTGTATCAATGTCCAGTAACTTCATGTGCTTTTCATCCCCCTCCCAGGCATATTTGCCCTGAGATAGTGGATACTTTCTTAAAAAGTCCACATCTTCACACAGTAACATAACAGTGCATGAATTATATTTTCCCACAGAAGCCAAATTAAAATGATATACAATTGCCCATCAGGAATCTTTTTGATGTTTTGCTTTTTGTGTTGGGTTTCTGGTGACCTTCAGCATTCAACTCCCCCGTACGCCCCAGGTTATCAACAGTTGGATGCCAACTAACTGTCAACTTCTCAGGACCACATCATTACCCTCGCTCCACCACATTCTCTTTCTCTCCTTTTTATGAACATCACATCAAATTGGACGCCAAAATGTGTCACTTTGTCTCTCTACTCACTGACAAAGGCTTACTTACTTTATAAAACATGACAGAATACTTTTTTCTTTTTTAATTCGCTTTTAAGAAATTTTCTTTGATTTCTTTCATTTTCCACAAGATTATTTAGCAGTCAAAGTAAGTCAAAGCAAGAACTGGCAAATCAGCCCATGTCACATGAAGCTGCCATGCAGTCGTTTATTTCTAAATTATTTATTTCTAAAGTGATATAAGATCATCAGTGGTCCATGGTAGTACTATATCGTTGCCTTCTGCAACAGATCATTTAACTGAAGGTGACATGATTGCAGTTGCCACTGCTGATTTAGCAAGTCCCATCAATATCATTAGGACTGCTACAGCTGCAGTATTCAAGTCCTCTTAGACTTACACTGGTCCCCACGCCAGGCATCTGAATTAGTACCAAGACTGAATTGTGGCATTTTCACTCTCTGTAGTTTATTTAGTTTTAAGCAGAGGAAAACATATCTTATCTATAAAAGATGATTTCTGCTACATTCTGCAGGCTCCAAGTCGTGTTTGTTCTTTGTCCAACCCAAAGTCTATACACATATCCTTCATGTAGCAAACATTCTGTAAAAGAAAGACACAGTGGCCATATTGTTGTAGATTTAAAAATGTTGTTTATTTGTTGAAAGATTTTCATCATGCCACCCGGATCAACTGATCATCAGCTGATGTTCCTGAGTGCCAATTCACACCTACACAAGAATACACATAACAGAGTGGTGTATTGAAACACCTGCTCTGTCTTATTGCAACCATTGCTGCTATCTGTTATTGCTGCTATTCACAGGCCAGCAGTGTCATAAATTGCAAGCAAAAAACACAACCTGCCTTCAACGATATGTCTTTCTTTTTAAGATACTGTTGCTGCCAGTCAGTGCTAATTACTATTCAGTGGCCATATATTGTAATTTATTGCAAGCTGAAAAGCATCACTCACAGCAAGGTTGTGAGTGCTCTTATTTTCCCCATTAACACTACAATGTAAGAATTTGTTTCCAAATGTATCCATCTGGGAGAGCAATGCCAAAAAGCTCAATTTATTGTGGTCACAAATGCTAGCTTAGTGTAGATGGAAGGCCAATACAGAAAGAAAACCCTGTTTTCAAATTCATCCCCAATAAGTGTGGACATTGCTTTATCAACAATTACTGGGCTGAGGCTGCAGAGGATTTTGGGGGGAGATTAACAGACAGTTAAAGTAATGGCAATAATATAACATTAACCTCATCAACAGACTGTAGTCACTGTTGGAATGATTACCCATCTATTTCCAAGAAGCAAAAAGGGAACACCTGCATCTGATCTATCTGATAAGAATCAATGCAGTTATCAATGCACAACAGTTTTTCTAGAAATTACATTTGAAGAACACACATGTTTGCTTAAAACATAGTTCAAGCAAGCAAGATGTCCAGTATTTTCTGGACCTTGGATTTAGCAACAAATGTAATAGTAATGAAGGTTAGTCTGTTTTCTGCTACATGGCTGCATTAATAGAGTACTCTGTTAAGGGATGCAGTCAAATAGGTACAAGTAGAGTGAAACATCTGGATCAGTAGTAGCCAAGTTTTCTCGCAGCCTCTAGCAGTAATAAAAACATGCACACGTACACACACATCTGTGTATTTGTATAATGCTACAAATTGAATTGCTCTTCACATAGAATTTCCTTTTGGCAGAGTGTAGGAAGGTGACATTCGGGAGTGAGAGGTAATTTAGACAAGACTGTACATTTAGCCATGGATTTAGCAGATAGTACACCCAATGTTGCAGCCACAAGCTGAAAAATCACACTGTGCCTGTAATTTTTGTCCCTTACTATGAGATTGAGACTGCCAAATTACCCATTTTCCTACACTTGCCTCTGTAGCCGTAAGATCAAATGAATTAAAACAAGAAAATGGCAGAAAAGTGCTGAGAGTGAGGTTTGGAAAATGTTATCTGCTAATTAGCCACATACACCCCTGGGCTTTGAAACTGTGTGAGCATTGGTATGCAAGTGTGCATCCATATGTGGAGTTTGGGTTCCAGTTTTAGAAAGTTTTAAACTGAAGGCGCATCATAACATACAATGTTTGCTCTTTCATAAACGTTTCACTGTTTCTCTGTTTTACTGTTGTTTAAAAGTCAAGCACTTTGTAACTTTGTTGAGAAAAGTGCTTGTCAAATAAAGTTAATTTCTATGAAGATTGTATAGAAAAAGATGTTGGACCAGTGTTCTACTCAAATAAAACTAATTCAATTTCATTCTCTTTAAAAGAGGAAGATCTGCTATGTTTCTCTTTGTCAATGTTACAGCTTCTTTTATGTGAGGAGCTGATAAATTCTCACTTTCTGCCTTTTATTTTCCACTTCCTTCTTTCTAAATGTCAGTGCCGCCAGATCACTGTGCCGTCGTTCCACCCCTGAACACTCAAACGGAATTGAGGGGAGCCAAGAGGAACCGGAACAATTTGGCCTGATAGCACACCCCCTGCTCAACATTGCTAAGCGACCACCGTGAACTCAATTTCGTGAGCCTTCCCTTACCTAGAGGCTAGGGCTAGTGAGTGAAAGAGAGAGTGTGCATGTGCTTGTTTGCGTGTGCTGAAGTCCAACCTCTACACAGAATCATCCCAAAATCTGTGCAAGTTCTGCTCGGTTGGGTTTCAGTCTACAGTTGGGCTCTCTGTATGTTCATGTGTGTTTAGTACTTGTGTGCATGTTTGCGTGCACATGGCATTTGTGTGGTTCTGCGTGAGTGAGAGGTCTCTGGCCCAACCAGATACCTCAGCTGTGGACTGTCACACTCATATTACAAATAAATGACAAATGATGGAGCATATTTCTGTGTGTGTGTGTGTGTGTATGTGTGGTTGTTGGTTTGTGATGTAAAAATATAGGCATCAAAAAGCTTAAACTTTAATATCTATATTTATTCTATAAATATTATTTGATTTACAAATATAAGCTATATTTAAAAAAAAAAATGATATTATAAGTAAAACATTCCTAAAGTAGCTTCAGTAGTAATGCTTTCATTTTATACACTCAGTGTTAGCATATCTTTGTTAAAATATATATAATCTTTCAATTAGACTCCATAATTGCTCATGAATCCTGCACATGTCTACTGGGTAAATTGTCTTTTTTTTCTCCATAGATAATGCACAAAATAGCTATTTCTATTCATTTATTTCATACAAATACTATAACTATTCATCATTTTACATTTAGAATTTCCTCTTTCCTCCACATTAATCAGTTTTTTTCTGCCATCATCACATAGTGTGGTTGGAACATTGAAGCATCGGGAGCCTCTTTTTAGCACTTGATCTTAGCTTTACTCCCACTGATTTGGCGTCACTGGCACTGCTTAGCTGAATATGGCAATCAAACACGGAAATGTAACTTAAATGGACTGGCTAATAATGTATCCCTGACTGCCAGGAAACAGTTGGTGTATTCAGCTCTGGCTACTTCCCTCCAGATCAGTGCTGGATCAGACTGAATCAAATTATGTATTGTGTCCAAGCACATAGACAGACATACAGGCAGGCAGAAAAATAACATGTAAAAAGACATACAGAGGCACAAACAAAAACAGGAATACAGACTATACCAGACTTTAACTTTGTCTAATGGACATGTCAGGCTTTGCCCTTCATTGCCGATTCTGTGTAAACAAATGAAACTGTGTCTTGCTCTTCCTTTGCTCACAGGAAGAAACAAAGATGTTGCAAAAGGTCTCACCAGTTTAGATGTTAAATGTTAGATAAAGAAGATGAAAGAGCAATATTTCTGAGGACAGCTTTGCAATATTTCATACTGTTATATTGTAACACTACATATAACTAAATCAGGTACATTACGTTTGAATTGTGTCGGCCAACTTGTTGCCTGTGATAACAAATGCAAACTAGCTCTCTCACACCTTTCTGCAAGCCAGTTTAAACATGCAGATTTTGGTGTGAAGATTGGTGCTGGTGCAGGTGCTGTATCTGAAATTACTGTGGCCCACAAGCTATGCTGAACTACCAACAAGACATAATGTGACATTTCACAAGCAACAAAACATACAGGAAGAGGATTCTGACCTTTTGAAGTTCAAATTTACGAATCAAATACCTACACACACACACACACAAAACACAATTGTTTCATACAACGGGAAAGCAATTTAAATTCTCAGCTGCTGATATTGTGTGAGGCTATAGTGTATGTATGATTCTGATTCTGTGTGGGAGCAAAGCTTTATGGCCTACATGGCAGTTAATGTAGTTACTAACTGACACAGATAGACCACCACCACCACGTAATTCTGATTTCCACCAACAACCACTGATAGTTTTTTTTTAGTAGCCAGAAAGAAGCACAAACTGAGTTGATAGTGAGGACAACCAAAAGTAAAATATTCACAATTCCTAATTAATGAGCTAAAAGCATACAAAACCAGACCAGTATGGTCTGCAAAGCCTGCAGCCAAATAGCACACAGCTTCGGAGCCACCAACAGTAAATGTTTTGTTCCTGAATATGCCCGGATATGAACTTGACCTTAGTTACCAAGCAACACAACCAACACATTCTTTATTTCCTGTCTCAATGCCTGGTATCTACTACAAATCAAACAGTGATGCTCTCTAAAAACATATATTCTGCAAGTACAGACACATACATGTTTAAATAGTCCAAGTGTGAGAATAAATTTTATCCAGAAGATGCATCTACACAGTCTTTTACACCTCTGAATGGATATGGAATGCTGCCACTCTCATTAACAAGAGGGCAGTCCCTACCGTCTTTGTATTCAGAGTTTGGTCTAGGAACACTTTCCGAGTGAGTGGTACTGAAACAATTGGTGTGCCACTCTAATCTCAGCACTGCTGCTAAGCTTTGGATCTGGTTGTATTTGGCGGACAGTCTCCCCTTGTGGTGTGACAGCCTGCAATGGCCCTGGTCTCCGTGGCACTTCACGGTTGCCAAATTTGGAGGGAAAGGTCATTTATACTGCAGACACAGTGGGAGAAAAACACCCAGGTGTCTGCAAGAGAAGCCGCCTGTGTCATACTGAAGTTATACATCCATTCTTGATAGTAGCTTCTCGGCTACGAAGCCTTTTCAGTTACTGGGGTGTTGTATTAGTACCCTTTCCTTCCTCACAGTTTGCCATCTCTGCAAGAGCACAACTTATCTATGCACTTTTTCCTTTTCTGTCTACACTGAATGTATCTAATTTTCCAGTGTTGGCATGCATAGTGATGACATGGTATGTGTGTTGACAGGCTTTCTTTGCTCAACTGCACATACGTGGAACTTAGCTAAAAGCAATATTATCACACATAATGTGATGAGCTCCCGCAGTCTTTAAATAGCTGTGATTTTAAATCAATTAGTCATTTAATGCTTTAAAGCTGTTCCAGATAACTGTTAACTCATCTACTAGTAGATGCCTTTTGCTTGAAGTAGTCAAAAGCAGGCAACAGGAAAATGAAAAATGTATGGCAGGAGTGTGCTGCAGAAAAGAGAGCACTCCAAACCCTCCCGAAATCCTGGCAAGAACACACACACACACACACACACACACACACACACACTTCCAGATGTCACACCACAAACTTCTAAACTGTATGTTATTAACAGATGTCACAAGTCCAAGAAAAGTGTGAAGGAGACATAATGTGTAATATTCATAACAGTTTTTTCTCACCAGTCATACTGGTCAGCTACATCTCCATATTGTATCTTATTACTGTAGGTATTGGCATCTGTGGTTAGAATGTGAATCTGATTTCATGATTATTCTGTAAATAAATACATCTTTACATTTCAGGAAACAACATTTTATACACTGCACATATACTATTTTGGGTGTTCCTAAATACAATTAAATAGCATAACGCTCCCTTTATGTCACAAATATTAACTACATTTTTGTCTTTTCAAAATCAATGACTTACTTATCTATTTCACATTTATTGTAATGAATCTGTTTGTACAGAATAGTTAATTCAATTAAACCCCTGCACGTACACACACACACACACACACACACACACACACACACATACACACACACACACAGATAAAAGAAAATTTAAATATAAAAGGTGAGGTGATTTATGTTGTGCCCCACCTTGTTCCATCCAAGCCAAAGTGCTCAGCCCTCAGCTTGGCAACGTGTGTCAGCCAACATTAGGTGGACCAGTGAACAATGGTCTCAGCCAGGAGCAGGTGGTGGTTACTTGAAACTCTGAGAGGAGGGTGTGCATTAGTGGATTTGTGTGTACATGTGTGTGTGACATAGAGAGACTGGTCTATCCGCCATCTGGAGCACCGGGACAATCCCAGGTGAGGCGGAAACTCGAATGTGCTGTTTCTATCAGTCTACCGACTGGCCTCTCTCCTGGATCCAAACGCTTTTTAGAGGAGACCCCGTGGTTCCTTGCTATGCCTCAAGTGATGGCACACACCAATTTTGAGAGTGTGAAATGAGCCATTACAAGGTGTGCAACAGTCCCTCTTAAAGTGGACTGACCCAAAATGAGATCAGCAGGCCAAGTCAAGTCAAGTTTATTTATAGAACATCTTCCACAAACATTTAAATCTTCTACCGAAAACAAGGGACACAATAACACGCATGCATGTGTGTGTGTGTGTGTGTGTGTGTGTGTGTAAAGGACGGCATAGGACAAAACCCCAATCTGTGATTCTAAAGAAAATGTTTCTTTGCGCTGTCTCTTGGAGGAGATTCACCATTTAGCAGCTTTAGTTGTGTGATTGAAATTATGTTGGGTCATTATTAGCATAGGTAGGCAATTTCAAATAAGCAAAGCTAATTTTATAAATAATGCATATGCTGTCTGTAGGATCCATTTCTTAATCAAGCTAAAGATGCACTCTAAGGGAGAGACCCTGTGTCTTTGCCACAGAAATATGAATACATGAAAGATTAGACATACTGTGATACAGTGTGATTGCCAAATACAGCTCATTACATAAAACATTTGATAGATCCATAACTAATTTCACTTTTCAATCACACTAGTCATGCTTTGCCAGCATTTTACAAACACCTTATTAAATTGATAATACCTATGATTGCAAAGCTTCTGATGTTCCTTCTGAGATAAGTCTTAAGATTCCTGACATGTATTTATACGTATGGTAATTACGTAGTTCAAAGCAGTTTTGTGGGCACTTCTATGCTATTCTATTCTATTCTTTTTGATAGCCATGTGCCACAAACTGTTGTTTGTTGTCATGTCAATTTTGGCATAATAAAGCAGTTTGCAGGTTTTCTATTTAATCTTACATCCAGAATTCCTCAAACTACTTAACAGGAATAAATTATTTCCATAAATATGATCCTGACTCATTTTTGTGTTTGTTGCTACAGATACTATTGTTGGCAAGTGGTCACAAGGCACTGTCATCTATGTAAAATATACAAATTCTGTTCCTCAACCCATCCCGCTTCTTCTTTCTGAACATACAGAGCAGCTGGAGACGGAATAGACATCTAAATAACCGAGGCAAACATTGCATACCTCAGCCGTGGACTGTACATTCTCTATTTATTTCAGTCTTAACAGCTTTTTCTAAAGCGTGGTAGACCGCTTCCACCCTCTGTCCCCTACACCTATTCACTGCCTTGTCCCATCCCATTCCATACTCACCTCTCCACCCCTCTGATTGTCCTCTGCAAGACAATCTTCAAGGGTTTGGCAGTTGTCAACCTTAATACTTCACAGCCCTCTAACCTGGATCATCACTATCAACAGAGCAGCAAGCAATGGAACATAGAAGTTACCCAGTTCGTGTGGAAAGACAGCTCACACCCAGAAGCATATTTGCATGCTCTTTCTGTTTTGAATTCTGAGCCCATTCCACTTGTACACTGCAAAAAAATGATCAGCTTGCCTCTTAGGTTGTATCCTGATCTGAATGACAATAATAAAGTCAATTTGAGACAAAGCAGCGTACAGGAAGCATTGCTTTTCACTGCATATTTTGAAACCACTAATCATTTTCGAATTAACTGAAGCATTTTCCAAGTTATGCAGTGGCTGACTCAGATAATACGTGACAGCAGGCTTCCACGTAACCTCCCACAACTCGCTCATCTTTGCTGCACATCTGGCTTCCGCAGAAATTTCAGCTTTAATATTCAGACTTCGTTTATAATAAATGTAATAATGTTGCTTTGAGTTCTTAAGAGAGATTTGTGTTCCAATCACTTTTAGCTTCCCACCTCTCCACAGGTTTTATTTTTGTGTATATATGTGTTTATCTAGGTGCAAGTTTGTTAGTGTCTACACTGTGTATCTTTATATGTTTTACATTGCTTTGGTTACATCGTGCAAGCAAATAGAATCAATCTAAAATCAAATAAATAAAACAAGATCTGCAACTGAGGGGGAATAATCCCATTTTCCCCAAAACAGGTCACTTTAGGACTCTTCCAGATATTTGTGTAATTATATTATATAAGCTTTGAGTTTGCTTCTGTTGAGATTCTTACTAGTATTTTTACTCAGTAAGTCTAAAAACTAGTAGAAACTGATATTTTTTGCAGTGACTCGCACACGGGCGCCCCCAACCCCCCCCCCCCCCCCCACTTCGCTTAGCCTCGGGTCTTCGCGATTGGCTCACCTTTCATGTCCGTCAAAGCTGTGTGGGCGGGATTCAAACAATCCACTCGTGTTCCCTGCGCTGTGGATTGTGCGCCACAGCAGACCAAGAGCGAGGCAGACAGTGGTAGACAACAGCAACGGCAGCATCTACTTTGTTACCGGAGGACGGCTGTTCTCAGTCCCTGAGGTTCACTGCTGCGGTGCAGAGCCCCGTAAACTGAGCCGGTACCGCTGGTGCATCCCTGCAAACATCCAGCGTATTGGGTTTTTTTTTTTTAGGGACGAGAACAATTCGGTTTCAAAAGCAACACAGTCTCTGGGACGTGAAGTCGGTTGTGTTAGCCCCCTTGTTCCCAGAGTCGCACAAAAGACGCACTCCAGAGGAGTCCACCTGGATAGCTGACAAAGCCGTCCGGTCCCGTTCGACGTCCAGTGGGGAGAGACGGTGAGGAGAAGTTAGCGCGGAAGGCAAGAGCAAGAAAGAAGACAGGATGAAACTCAAGAGTCATTTGATTTTCACCCTCTACACTATTTATGGGATTCTTCTAAAAGGTGAGCCTGGGATGAGTGGTGCGCGCACGCGAGGGCGTGTTTAGTGTAGATACTGTATGCGTGTGTACGCGCGCGTGTTACAGGCCAACGGTGGGGCAGGGTGGAGCGGCGGACCGCGCGGTGACACGCGGGTCCCGAGCTCCCTCTCTCTCTCTCTCTCTCTCTCTCTCTCTCACACAGGGTTCCTCATTCTCACGTACAAGCGTCTGTGCCTGCACGCGCGTGTGTACGTGCGTTGAATGTGTGCACGCAAACGTGGGTGATGTGAGACTTCCACTGGAGAGAGAGAGAGAGAGAGAGAGAGAGAGCTTGTCCTGTGACATTTGGGGTCTCTTGGATGTTAATGTTGAGGAATGATGGGGCACGATCGTGAACACACACACACACACACACAGACACACACACACACACACACACACACTCTCCTGCGCCCTCGTCCTCATGTTGTGTCTTGTGCGCGAGTGGCAATGAAACAAAAACGAGCCCGCTAGGAAGACACACCTCACCGCGAAGTAACCAAGCCCGCGGTTGTTTTTGACTTGCAGCACTTGGATGAGTCACGGTCACGGAGACTCTGGCGTCGTTTTACGCACCGAAGTATTTGATGCTGCTGGTTACGGCAGTTTTAGAAGCTCACAGACGCGCAGAGTCTTTTTGGCTCCAGAATATGTTTTTGTTTGTTTTCTTTTATGATTTCGACTTCTGTTTCTCCTGTGCAGGTGTGGTGTCTGGGACCAGTGCGCACAGTCCGCTCCGGTGTGTTGTGTGCCTGGATGGGGTTTTAACGAAGGCTATTGTCAATAACCTCAAACGTGTCGCAGGAACAGGGATCTTAATTAAATTCTCAAAAGTTTATTCTCCGGTATGAGAGCTGATAAAGGTCACCCTCCCTGTCATATAGTCCGTATTTACGACACTGTGCCTACTAGGGATTTCTGTGGCGACGACAGAACTCGACTAAATGTGAATGTTATTCAGATCTGGAGTCTATTTGTGAGGGTTACACGTTGAACAGCTCGAGGTGGTGTTC
>JAVQJD010099926.1:0-13445 GCA_036023655.1 Nannoperca australis
TCTGTGGAATAGGTAACAAACACATACATCTAAAATAAAGGGTTACACTGATTTACTGACTGTACAAAATAACACTTGATTTGTATATAAATTACATATTGTGTGTTTAACACACACACACACATAGAAACAGATAATGTAATACACAGTTGTAAAAAAATAAATATTTAAATTAATAAACACTTTTGCTGCATGACAGTGTGTTATAAACTGTTTATTAAATGTCTGTATGCTGCTTATAAGTGCTGAATAGGGGACGTATTAGGCTGTAAGGCTTTACAGATTTTGTTGGCATCACAAGACAAAAATGTTAAAATTACGTCATTTTAATACACAAACAAACATCCAATGGAGTAAAATGCAGTTATATGACTTCACCAGTAATGATACTGTTTTAAGGCTGATGGTGGTGTCAGATACAAGGTCAGCCCAGTGACTGACCACATCACCAGCACATGAGCATGCAAAGTAGCTCATGATCATTGCCCTAGATACTTGATTTTCCTAATGGGTCATTCATCAGTTGTAATTTGCTAAGCTAATCTTCCCATTTAGTTTTGTGAGGGGAAAAAATAACCCAGCCAATTCACACTGATGAATGAACCAATTATCAACCTAATAGTGAATTGAGAGGTCAAATTATGGTGGCAGCTTGGGGAACCAGGAACCTCCCATAAATGAAAAATGTCAACACTTAGAACATGATCCCTCACCTCCATCAGCAGTTATTAATAATACCAAAATGTATTAATAAAGTTTGAGTAGAGCATTGCTTTACAACGCAAAGTGTTTCCTATCCAAAGCCTCTGTTGGATGGGATTAATATTCCAACGGGAGGTAGACAGTATATTCAGTGCTCCTCAATAGCAGCCTGATGGCATTTTAGCTACTGGGTGGTTTGTATTAGACAAGAATATTTAACAAAACAACTCAGAGATGCAGGAAAATAAAATACAAGGTGTCGAAGGTTGCTACAAAAAAAGGGGGGGGGACAAGAAGTATTTCCATCTGATGTGGAAAAAATCCCACACATACTGGAAATACAGACTGAATTAAAGACCCTGTTGACCCACACAGGTGTTTCCACATATTTTAGCTGATTAGAATGTTCTTGTGGTTAAAGTGGGCTGACCTACTGTATGCTGCAATTGAGGTCACCAACACTTATGAACTAACAAGTTACACAAGAAAGTCACCGTTAAATTAATTTGTGTGTCCGAAATAAGTGTTGCTGGAACCTTTATAATAAGTAATAAATAACAATAATAAGTAGTAACAATAATAACATTTGTTCATATAGCACTACAAGGAGAAGTGCTTTACAAGGAAAAAAGAAAATGAAAAAATACACGTCAACTACACTTACAAGGTGACTCAAGATCAACAAAAAATGAATCAGCAACTATTTATTTTGATAATAATAATAATTTCAGTAAGTTATCAAGCAAAATTCATAAATATTCAGAGGATTTGTATATTTTCTTTATCTATGTCAGCATTGGCCTTGTAAGGTTTAGGGCTGATTTCACAGCGTGTTGAGCCATTTTTAACCCATGAAATGCAGATAATTATAAATTGGGTAAGAAATGTCAATATTAACACCAGCACTGATTTGTCATATCATAGTACAGTCATTAAACTTACAGCTTGTTTGGGTGTGCAGTACATCTTTAATTATAATAGACTTTTCTTACTATCGTCTGACATTTTAAACGAGAAAACAATGCATTGAAAATATTTTTTGAATATTAATCAAATCAGTTGCAGCCCTACAATTCAAACATACAAACCTAAATGTTGCAAATAAGCGGATGTATAGTGACTACTTGTGTGTGGTGCAGTGGCTACAGTTAGTTATGACAAGTTTAATTTGTGGACAAAATGGACACTAAGTAGAAAGTTTGTTAAGTGTTGCTTCTCATTCAGCAGAGCAGGGTTATATAGAATCAAATGGCGCTTGCTCTCTCCCTTCCCTCAGATGTCAGCACTGCCACGACGGTTTTCCAATTCATGTCAAAGTTCACCAAATTTGAAAATGAAAGCAGCAATTTCACCACACCATGCAAACTAATCATCTGACTGTGGCGATTGCGTTGAAATAAATTGATCCTGGTCCAAAGCTTCTTAGTCATAAATGTTGGTGTGCTGAGAATGATGCAGCTGTGAGTTGCACTGAATTCACAGGTTCAATAAAATTAACAGGAGAGTGAATGAGATGTCAGTCAAGCACAGTGTGTGCACTCCTACACAGTCCTGAGAACATCTAATCAGGCATGATAAGTACAAACACCTATGTAGGTGTACCGTGGGTTTGTGGAGGCTTTAAACACACTGGTTGTCACATGTATTATTAAAATCATGTGGTCAGCTGATGGTATTGTGCATGCTTGCTCAATCTTTGTTCAGAAGGTTCATTTGTTTTGTGAATATGTTTTAGGAGGAAAGTCAGACCAGGTGCTTCTCGTTATGCACTCAAATTCAGATTCAGCCTGTCCGGGTTTATTTTGCGATAATAACCAGCTTGCTGTACATTATCTTGTGACTAATGACTATGTCCCTGCTATGGCTTCCTATCACAGTTTGTAGTGTAAGTTATTTGCTGTGTGGAATGAGCTTCTGTATTTATGCATAATTATGCTGTAAGCCATAAACTGTGACAAAGCGGCCGTGCCACTTAATGCAAGGTCTTGCTGTGTGTCAGCAGAGATTATACATGACTATGTCAGGCTATATCAGAGGATTTAAACTCACTGTCCGAAATCTGAACTTTGGTTATTCTTACAAACACACTTTAAACTGAGTCTGTGAATACATTTCTTCAACGTCGTAACCATCGTAATCAAAGTAACTAGTCATCATTTTAGTCCCTGCCTAAAAGAAACCATGTCCGTGTCAAAAGTGAAAAATTACATGTTTGATGTTTTTAAACCCCTGACAGAAATTGTGCTGGAAACAAAAATATTATTTATAGACTGGATATAAAACTGATTTGTTTGTAATAATTTTGTACTTGAGCCATAAGCCTCAGAACGTCTTAAAACTTCATAAGCAGTGTACAGAGGAAGCCCAGTATTATCCCTGCTAAAGCCAGTGAGTGACTGTAGATAAGCAGTAAAATTGAGCATACTCTGCCACATTGCACTGTGGAAAATAGGCTATAGGCTTCATGCATCATGTACCTCAGCTTAAACATCATCTCTGTATGATCACGTGGCAGTCTACTGTCTGGTCGATATGTTATTTGAACATGTCCCAGGTACAAATTCCATTAAAACAGGCTTACAGAAAGGCTGAATTCTTCATCGAATGACTTAAAGTAGGACAACAACACTGTTTTACCTTGTTTGAACCATCGTATTTATGTATTTTGAATGTCTGACTCAACTACTGGTTCGTATCAATATTTTGCCCAACTGTGGATTTGAAAATGATACAGTGAAAGGCCATCACATTTTTAGAAGCCTCCTCTTTGTCTTCTCACCAGAGCTGCCATTCTCAGCACCTCGCAAGAGTAAACACTCATAATCAGTGAACCTTCGTCATTGACCTGAATCCACCCCGGCGTAACACAGACACTTCCTCTGCTGTCTTGTTCAGACTGGACTATTGATCCTAACAAACAACTCATCCAGGGTGTGTTGCCATCATTCAACACAACTCTCCTCTTGTCGACATTCTAAGTTACTTCTATCAACACATCCCTCTTTTGCGTTGCAATGCAAACACTCAGCGGAGTTTACCTTCAATGAGCGGAGCCATAACAACTCACTAAGTGTTTGTTCAAGCAGAAGGTGGGGAGAAGTTGCAGCAGGGCGGGCAGTGTGGAGGGAGGCAGTGATGATAAATCACCAGCGAGGACTATATGAGGCTGACAGTATTACATCCTTGGACTGTTCCTCAGTAGGAAGGTTAGGCTGTCTATCGGTGGGCTGCGGCTCCCTCTGAGCCTGCAGGAAAGGCAAATTTAGGCAATTACAGGTAAATAAATCTTGTATCCCTCGACAGGCGCTTTCAGAGTCTGAGTGTAAAATGGTGTTAGGATTCAGATGGAGTGCCTCTGTGCACCAGGACTTCTACGTGCATGATGTACTCTTCACACTATGAAGGAAGGCCCTCTTATTGTTACCGAGAGCTGGTGCTGCTAATTCTCCATGCTGCAGACCAATAAAAACATAACATAGTTTGAATTTGGGAAACATATGGGAGCTCAATATAATTCATGGCCACAGATAGTTAATTTTGTGGCATGGTGTTGGAGATTCTGTTTGTGTTGTGACTGCTGAGTGTACATGTGGAGATAAAAAAATTGTTGTCTGGTTTCACCTGGTACAACAGATTTTAGCTCTAAGGGTGTAGTTCAAAGCAAAAATGATGATGATGATTATGAGGAGGAGAAAAAGGACTTGTAGCAAGCCAGCCTTTCTCCAACATATATTATATCCATTATGACTACTTGTGACCTCTAGTTAATTAGATTTAGAGATTTATGTTTCACAGCTCTATTAACACAGAATTTTCCCTCAAATTCTTACATTTTTCAAATTCTCTATGTGTCTGTCACCCAGTCAAAGACTTCCAGCAGCTCTGTTCAGATTGTTTGGAGAAATATCAGATAATGAAGATGACACAGAAACGTATAAAGTTGAAGCATCAACATGCAAGCAGATTTGCTCGCTAGCGATGATGCTACCTTAGCTAACCCCAAGGTGACCCTTGGCTTGCAGGTCATAGTGGTCCATCACGTCTTCCTAAATTGGCCATAGCCCAGACATCTTGGGATGTTTGAATGGGTACCTGTGTATTTTTGCAGTTTCACGCCAGAAGGATCTTATTCACAGAGACATTGGTTGTTTTTTTCTGTTTGTATTGTATACACTGTACTAACAGAGGAGGACATGCATGAATTCAACCAACGTGGCTGTGTAGACAGTGAACCAGTTAATATTCACTGCATGGAATCAGACCTCACTCCTGACTTTACCAGCAGACGAGGTGAGACTGGAAATAGTAAAGATACATTTAATGATAGTAAAACAGAGGTATAGTTAGTATTCATGAAGAGACACGCCACTCCAACGCCCATTCTGCTGCAGAGGGACATGGCTGGCCAAACACAGTAGCTTGAGGTAAATGCACAGAGGTAGTTTATAATGTTTGGGAGCCATAAACATTCTGCCCTTGGCTCTTCCCTAGCAGACGGACCATGGAGAATTTTACTACTGCCATAAAGCATGTTCATCTTCTGCCTCTCCTCTCGCTTCCCCTCAGTTATAACACACACAGCAACATGGACGTACACAAACACACTCACACACGCCCATCCCTGTCATATTTCACAAACACCTTATGCATTAAAATGAAGGAAGTGAACGGGAATGCTTTCCATAAACAAAACAGTCTCTGTTTCTGCTCACTGATGCACTGCTTGTCTACTCAGTACCAAAACCACAAACTAAGGAAGGGTTCACCTTTCAACTGAGCTCTTTTAAGTTTGAAATATGAATGTCAATCTTTATAGTATGAAGGAATTAGGTTGGTGGACACAATAATACCTGTAATGGATTTCCATACAGTGGGCCATTATTGGCTTTCTGAGTCCTATATTGCTCAATAGTTGCTCAGGTCTACTTATTTATGACTAGGTTTCTTTTTACAGGAATAGCTATATTCCTTGTATCCTTTATTTAGGATATATATATTTGTATATGTATATTGTATGGTACATGTAAATCAGCAAAGTAATAATTTTATTGTATTGTGTAACTGTAAAGATGCAGTGAAAGTTAGAGCATCTCGTGACATATTTCCAAGTGAAATGAAGCATAGTGGTGCAGTATATATTGTATTTTTGAGTGGGATTTGATCAGATCATTTGAAAATTTGATGTAACTGCTCAAAAGTAGCCGTCACTTGCATCATCGTTAAAATTAGCTGTTTTGTAATTGACACCTAAAGATGAGGTGGAGTGGTAACTATGGTGATAATAAAATCACCATATTCTCCAGTTATAACCCTGCAACAATGATTCAGTTGCAATTCAGGTTCATTTGCACCAGAGAATGAGGATTGTACAAAAGACAGCACATTAATTTAGTCACAACAGAATTCATTTATTTTATCGCCATTTTGCCTATAGGTTGAATGCTCTTACTGCAAGTCAGCATGCACCATGGCATGAATGTGTAACTGATTTAAGTATTTTGCATGGTTAAATTGAAGCCTTGATAATAGCCTTAAATAGGTTTCTATTTTTAGAAAAAGTGCTTCTCAGATGTAAGTGAAAACTTGTGGGAACTAGAAAGATGCTGTTATAAATCTACTTCATGTGCAAGTCTTTACACTCTCTGAGGCCTGGTTCAGCTTAACTCATAACCAGCAGTTCTTTATTGAACTTCTCTAAGGGTCAATATAATTTTGATTGAAAATAACACTGAAAAATGCACATGTTTCTCTCTAAATCCCTTACTCTCAGTACTACTTTTAGAAAGAAACTTTCTAACTGCAGTCATAGGCGTCTTGGACTTATCCTCATGTCATTCTCAGTCAAAAGGGACCTACTTGCCATGTGCTCAGGTTTTAAAGAGCTTAAGAATCTACAGCCATGCTAGCGGCACTGTGAGGCTGTGCTTTGAGCTAAATGCTAACATCATGCTAATATTCTCACAATGGCAATGCTAACATGCTGATGCTTGAATGTGTGTAGCAAACTTTATGCCAATCCAATTAGGAGCTTTTGAGATATTTCACTCAAAACTCCAAATGCCAACCTCATCGTGGTGCTAGAAGAAAAGTCAGACAATCACCAAAGTCATTAGGATTCATCAGCTGGGGACAATAAATGTCTGTACCTACCCATCCGATAGTTGCTGAGACATTGCCTCTGGCCTAGAGCCATGTCGCCAGCATGGTAAAAAATATTGTATGTTTTTTGATAAGACAAGGAAAGCAAACCGCTGCTCTACCATGCATTGGCAGCCAAGGCTTCAGAACAGGCGGTGATTTAAAAAGAAGTCCCTTTGTATTTGTCATTGTTTGGAGAAAAGTACAAAGATAGATGCAGTAGCAAATTTAAGATGTTACAAATGCATAGACCGCAAATTCAGAATGTGTAAATTATAACATTTAGGAATGTTGCTTGCTATGTTACATAAATGGAAAAAAAAAAGATGTGGTGATACTCTCAGGATCACACATTTTACCCAAATTCCTTACTGTCTAACTGCGCAAAATAGTGCTGGCAGCAAAATGAATTGCAGCATTCAAACATTGTTTGTATGGTTGGACAAGCAAACTTAATTAAAATGCAGGATGTGCATATTTAAACACCAAGGACTGATTTTCAGGTAAATTTTTTTTAATCCAAAAGCAGCAAAAAGTCTTGACAGGGACATTGATTCAAATGTCAGCTGCATAACTGATTGATATTGAAGATGTGACATGGGGGAGCACGTAGACAGAAGAGAAACAAGTCAAGCACAGATCCCTGTGGGATACTACATTTAACCCTAAGACACTCCAATACAGAACTATTTTACACATAATGCGGAGTTCTGTTAGACAGAACAAGTGCCAGTCCCTCAGGAACCAACAGAGTTCTCAAGAAGATCTAAGAGGACCTTGTGGTCCTTAGTGTCAAATATAGGACAGATGTTGGATGAGACTCCACGACAATTAACAAATAATTTACTACTCTCATAAGTGCAATTCCAGTAGAGTGTTTACATCTGAAGTCAGACTAAAATTTATCAAAGTAGTGGACAGATGGGCTGTGAGTTGGCTAGCAACCACTTTTTCCAGCAGTTTAAGATTAGAAAGTACGTGTGTTCTTACATATGTTTTGCGAGCTGCGGGAACAACAATATGATTTATTGACTGGTTGATGATGTTGAGAAGTGGACCTTCCGGTGCAGGGAATAAGCTGTTATAGCTAAAATGGGGTCAAAGATAAATGTCTTTAGTAAAACTATCAGCATCATCAGCAACAAATGCTGATAGGTCCGAATTGGCAAAATCATGAAAAGACGTGTATTTTCCTGAGATCTGTTGTACAATTAACTACAACCACAAAGCCATTGTTAACATTTGGTTCCCTGGCTTGCTAAGTTGCAGGTAAAATTTATCACCTCCATAGACCGCTGACTGGTCCAACTTGGATGGGCAATTATTGGGTAAGACATAAACTGGCTTAGTATTGTAACTGGCTTTAGTGAGTCACTTCTAAAATAAGAGTGACCCTGATTGCTCCCTCACATTTTTAGATGGACCTGCCTTTTCTAAAGTAAATGCACTAAGTTAAAAAGAAAGAAGATATATGAAAATTAGAAAATGTCTTACAACATCTGACAGGGAGATCATGATCATAGCCTGCTAGAATATCATCATAAAGCATTACTCTAAGGACTTTACAAAGATTGTCAGTCTGTGTACATCTAAGTAATCAGCAATCAAAATCAAAAATAACCATATTCCCATCTGAGGTATAATGTTGTCTGCTGCAGTGGTGGTACAGCAAGCGAGGAGAGAAAATGTGGGTTAATGGCTCGATACCAAGGTTGGCGTAGGCCACCAGAATCAGAATCTGAATCAGAATCTGAATCAGCTTTACTGGCCAGGTATGTGTACACATACAAAGAATTTGACAGCAGTTTTAGACATACATGACTAGATGTAAGTCCTGAATGCAGGCCAGGTTGGTATCATTGATTCTTTCTGCAGGCCTGACTGTCAGTTGTAGTCTGTTCCTGTCCTATTTGGTGGCTAATTCCAACCACGCAGTGATGGATGTGCAGAGAACAGACTGGATGATAGCAGTGTAGAACTGGACCAGCAGCTGCTGAGGAAGGTTGAGCTTCCTGAGCTGGCGCAGGAAGTACATCCTCTGCTGGGCCTTCGTGATGATGGTCGATGTTGGACGTCCACTATAGGTCCTGGGAAATTGTGGATCCCAGAAACCTGAAAGTTTCCACAGCAGGCACAGTGCTGATCAGTATGGTGATTGAGGGCAGTGTTGTGGGGCTCCTCCTGAAGTCCACTGTCATCTCTACAGTTTTGAGCGTGTTCAGCTCCAGGTTGTTCTGACCACACCAGAGGACCAGCTGTTCAACCTCCCATACGTCCTGGATGAGGCCGATGACCGTTGTGTCATCCGCAAATTTCAGGAGTTTAACAGACGGTCTCCTGAGGTGCAGTCATTTGTGCACCTCAGATAAAGATATATCTACTCCTACTATATATGAACAACATCAGATATGTGTTGTTATTACGGAGCACATGCACTGTGTGCACTTTTGATTTTGTATTGCTTTGTAAAGGATTAGCCTACAATGGGAATCAAACTCACAGCATGTCACTAACCGCTGACATGCTACAGTCACTATAGTATAGCTATAGTCCACTTGGTGGATGAAGTAATGCTGCATTAAAATAACATAACATTGTATATATTAGTGTACTAGCAAAGCCACTCTTTTGATCCATTAATAGTAAAAACTCTCAGGCTAGACTCCCACATACAGTGGCAATAAAGCGACAATAAAATACTTTCCTCACACAGCAGATATCTGGAGTGGAATCCTTAACGGCTAATATTTTATATTCTTCAAGTCAAACAAGATGATGAAACTTGAGAACAGCAGCATGTGGCAGTAGTGCACTTTGATCTAAAACTATAGTAAGATGTGTTTTGCTTGTTTTGTTTTTTTAAAGCATCTTGTTAAATGCCATTATTACTGCTTATGTGTTTGGGAACATTTTTGGCTTATGTCATTTTCATTCTACTGATATCTAAAATATCTGCATGCATATGTTGTGGGGGGGGGGGGGGGCATTTAAATATAATGGAAAAAAAAAATTAGACTTATTGCAAAAGAGATTCAGAGAGAACACAGAAATAATGAAAACTGCATAACTAAAATTGAGTGACTACATCCCACAAACAGCAGAGAAATACTCAATGTCCGTTAGCATCTGTCCACACCACGTGTTGCGGCCCTCGTCCTCGTTCCTGCCACCGCCGTCCCCTTGCGTCGTTCCCTAACTCGTGCCATGCCTCTTTCTCCGGCAGCCTGAGGCACTCTGCTTTGTTCTTCCTTTCCCTCCTCCCTTCATCCCTCAGCTCCGGCTGTTGATCTTCGTACCTGTCGTTGCTCCACGGCCCACTTTCACTCTCTGTGTGCCTATTTTCTAATCCTCCCCTCCAGCCACGCCATTGGACATTGGTGCTACATGCTCTCCATGGATAGGCTCAGTCCAACATCTAGTAAAACAAGAGAGGCTTGGACAGGTGCAGGGGATTAACAATAAGTCTGGCCTAGAGTCAATGTCAGAAAGGGATCCCAAATACATACCTGTTTAAAACTGCATACAACAAGTGCACAAATATGCAACAAAAACGCTAGATAAATAGATGAAATTATGCTCTTGACCTAAGCATGCAATATCAAAAGTTCCTCACAGCACCAACATAAAACATAGGAACAAAATAATTGTGTTTCATTACATATAAAGGTCATTATCATGGTTAAAGAGTAACTTAACACTCCTGCAAATCTTGTTTTTGCTGACCTCCATTGGTTGAACTTCTTAACTTGCTGCAGTGATGCACAGGTGTACTTCAGGACCCTGTGACATCACTGTTGAATGTGGTTATAGGTCTGAAACCAGGCTATTGTCTAACCTTAACCATACTGTAGTTGCTATGTGCGGAATGTAATTCATGATTTTGTAGACCTGTCCAATATCAATGTTCTATTACATTTACATTTACATGTAGGTATTTAGCAAACGCTTTTATCCAAAGCGACTTACAAGTGAGGAGATGACCTTCTGGTTGATAGGCACACAGCTGTACCTCTCAACCACCACACCTCCTCACCTCCGTTTCTGGTGATAGGGTGTGGTCAGAGTAGAGAGGACAGTAAAATACAGTTTTTCAGCCTGCCGGTACTTTTTAAGGTTCAGCATTTAGCACAACTGCAGTTCAAACATTATACATACATTATACATTCACATAATGTGCAATTGTGGTGTCAATGTTCTTAAATCACAGAATAAAGTCATGTATTTCATGGCCAGAGCTACAGAATAACCATCAGACAAATAACTGGTTTGTCCTAACCCTAACCCTGCTCTCAGATGAACCCTTTATGATTGCACCTTCATCCACAACTCTCATTTTGCTCAGAGTGACTGGGCCCATTCTACACATTCACATCCCGTCAAAAGGCACGTAGTGGCTGGTGGCCATTGGTGTCCCTGATTGTAGCTGCTTCTGAAGCACGAGCTGTTGCTTTGTAGGGACGTCCCACTCTTTGAAGCCCTCTTACTCTGCCAATGTTTGTCTGTTATGGTGAGTTGGATATGGGGCCAGTGCAGTTAGGCTCAAGGAGAAAGGTTCATCCCTGTTCAACTGGCAAACCTTCAGTGCCTTTATAGCTCTGTAATGGTGATTGATATAAATTAAAGACAGAAAGGTTGCATTTACTGTTACTAAACCATGGACATATCAAGGTATGTCCTTTTTAAAGACCAACTCTTACCCAAAAAGTTATTTAAAATCATGATAGTAACACTTCCAAACATTTCAAAGGAAACATTTATCTTAGTGGGAAATTCACCTGTTTTGAGTTCATAGACTGGAAAATGTAATACATTTAAAGCTAGCCTTTCATGCAAAATTCACAACTACAGTAAAAACATCTTCACCGTGGGTAAATGTTTTTTTATCAGCAAGAAAGAGCTACCCAAGCTGTTATGATTAGATGTGTGGCATTTAGCATGTGTGGGAAGGCCGGCAGTATTTAGGCTGTAAAAAGCATCGGCTCATCAGTTGGAAAGCTGAAGGAAGCAGCAGGTGTAAGCCTGTTGCTAAGCAGCACCAGAAAAAATTGAAGGCACAGCTGAAAACAAGGCCCAAGTAACATTTGAAAATAACATGAAATGAATTATTGCTTTTGTGTAACATTTTAAAGGGGGAACATAGATGCAAAAGGAGCCGACCAATGCAAAGCAGTTAAAACCACTGAGCTCAGGTGGTAGAGCGGCTGGGCCGGCTGGCCGGGGATGGGGTTGTGTTAAAGAGGAAACAGTTGCAGTTATATCAGTTGCAATATGAAAATATTAACATTTGACCTTTTTAACATTAATTCTGTCCCAGCAACGTTTCTTGAAACAAAACACTTTTCAAAAAGCAAAAATTAATCTTAACATAAAATGTATCTAAAATTAAGGTCACTTTTAACTTATTGTCTGTCCACTGAAAAATGTGTTATAAATAAATAAAAAAACACACTGAAGTCATACTAGATTTTGTTTTGATGACAAAATTAACAAAGTTTGTGTCCTGACAATATATAAAGTAAATTGTGCAAGGTGAACATTAGACCTATAATGACTAAAATACAATAAGTAATTTAGAGGTTTTAAAGAATTTAAAGCCGCATAAAACTTGTTTTCTAATTCTAAGTATTGTTCTTTAACATTACAGTCTTTACTAATAAGTAGCAATCTAATTTCAAATTAGGGGAAAAAAACATCATCATGTATTATTTATTAAGAGTTTAACAGTCAAAACCTCCATCAGAACTAAATGGGAGTGTTTTGATCTGATTTTGATTGACAGAGGCACACCAACACAATTGCTCCTTGAACAAGGATTTAGGAATGGGTGATGAAGTGTGTTGTTGTTGTTGTTGTTATTGCTGTTTTATACAGTATTTCTTCCATGTAGTTTTTGTGACGTGTCCCTGTGTCTATCTACTTGTACTATGTGCTGTGTGCCACAAAGCAGCCGGTTGGGATTTGGAGCCCCACCCACTTCCAACCAGTGAGAAGAACACAGACAAAAAATAAATACAGAAAACTATGGCGGCATATCGCTGCCAAAAAGCGCATGCGCAAATTAGATGCTCGCGCGCGTAATTTAAACAGCCGCGCGGGTATATTATTTTTGCGAGCGCTTAAACAGCACTGCTTGCGCGAGCAATATTGCAGGTCGCGAGGAGAAAACTATGCTTGCTTTTCTGCTCGCGAAACTTTCACCTGCTCGCTCGCGAGGAGTTTTTCTTTTTGTCAGTACGTGGGCGGAGCCAGGCAGCCATTGTTTACCTAAATATGATTGGTCACAGCCTTTTACGATCGGACGCTTGCTTTGTATCGGCTCAGTGCAAAAGAAAGGAGCAAGATAGATGGCTGCTTTCAGGGTTTGTACAATGTCTTGAAATGACTTCAATATTGCTCGCGCGAGCAGTAATATTCTGCTCGCGAGTGCTGTTTAAGCGCTCGCAAAAATAATATATGCGCGCGGCTGTTTAAATTACGCGCGCGAGCATCTAATTTGCGCACGCGCTTTTTGGCAGAGATATGCCGTCATAATGTTGTACGCTTGAAATCTCTGACTGCTCCATCCCAAACATTAGCCCTTGAGACGTTGAACCTGCTGACTCTTT
>JAVQJD010099928.1:0-13619 GCA_036023655.1 Nannoperca australis
AAGAGACATTTACCTTCTAAACTTCTAAACATGGTTTCATTTTATTACTTGGTTCAAATGATCCAAGAGAAATCCAAAAACTGAAACAGTTCACACACTGTGAGCTCATCTCAAAAGAATAAGTTTCTTCTGTCCTTTTCCCATTAATCACCTCACCTTTATAACAGTATATATCCTCAATCCTCCAGCCTCGGCCAGATTGATGGAATTGATGGAATTGATAGAATCAATAAAATGCATTGATGGAATCGATGAAATGCATCTGGCAAGAGACAAAGAGTGAGGAAGTGTATCCTGTCCTCTCTTTTTAGGATCCCAGTGCATCTTGGTTTATTCCGGAGAAATAGACAGCCAGAAGTCCAGAACACAGTCGCGGCTGATATTATTATAGGTTGATAAGGACTTACAGAGCCTGTGGTCTGTCACAAACTATTTAAACTATATATTTAATTCAAATGAATTAATGACAAATGTTGCTCCGTCACATCTGTTCTATCAGTAATAAACACTGCATATGCTCTATTCTGACATTTCTGAAATAATCTGTTGAGTCCCGTTGACACGGAATAATATACACTATTCATTTTATTTTATTAATCAAATATGGCCTCTGTGACAGTTTACTTTAAAATCAACAAAAGAATATATAATATAATATACGTCCACATCCACATACAGTCTGACATAAAGTAGCTATGGCCTATATTTCAAAATAAAAGCAGTCATCGATTGTTTATTATTATTGTTGTTCTTTCACATTGGATTTTGTCCCAAATTGAAAGTAGTCAAAAAAACATCAAAGACAAGACCTCTGTGTCTTTTCTCCTTTGTTGGCTTACTGATGATGTCAGTGCTAGATGAGTAAACGCTAAAACTTATCTAGGAGTGTAAAGGGTAATTGCCAAAGTCTCTGCCATAGGATAGAGCAGCTACAGAAGCCCTGAAAAGTTCCCCATATTCTCATTTAGCTCCTTGGTGGAAGCTTTTAGACACCACCTATTGGCCAATAAGGAAACATGCTTTATTACATCCTGGGCTTCTCTTTTTGGCCCCCATTATTATTAGTCTTGATTTTACTCACCGTCTTATGCTGAGATCTGAGGATGAAGATTAAACTGAGACTCAGCCTGAGACCTCTTTCTTTTACTACTGCTTTTCACTGTACTCCGTTAGCATCTAGCTGCAGCATGTTCATTTGCTCTGTCCTGTCATATCTCATAACAATAAACAGTACAGATCCTTTGGGATGTTCTCTTCAAAGATGAAGACCTAACTGTTTATCCTTGAAAAGGAGCAAAAAACTGTTTAACAGTTTGACCTTTGACCCTAAACTATTGAAGAAAACTGTCTCACATGTGGTGGGTCGTGGCAGCCCTGTGGTTTCACCGCACTGATGAACTGTGCTGTGCCGTCTTAGACCGTAATTGGTTGGCTGGTTGTCGTACAGACAAAGGCATGGTCAGCAGTGTGTCTGGTCCACATGTATTGATCAGGCTGCTTGAGTCTTGTCACATAGAGTTCAGTGGTGTGCCAGTAGAATCAATAGGCTCACTGGCTGGATCAATGTTCATATAAATCAGTCATACTATTATTCTTAGTCATCCTTTTGGTCTTGTTTGGTCTGCCTCAAAGCTGAGAGCAGGGTTAGGCTAATACAGGTTTTATTGGTTGATATGAATACAGGTAGTTCAAATCCAATAACATAAAAAGGGCGTGCAGCTGATGTTCGGCATCTCTGAGTGGATCTGCAGGTGGAATCACTGGCCTCTAACGGATGTGCCAACTTCAATTTTTACAACAGTATTTATTGTTATTTCATTTGATGTGATGAAAGTACCATTAAAAGAATTAGCTGCAGGAAAATGGAGAGCAATGATTCTAAAGCTTTCATTTACTTGGAGCAAGTGGAATGAACCATTATTAACAGGCAATGCAGAGAATGAGAAATGTTCTGATCGTTGATATCGTCTGACTGGACTTGTTAACAAAGCGGAACTTCTAACTTTTCAAATCTGTACGCTACCTGCCCCGCACCAAGCACCTCCTCCAACACGTCCATTGGCTTGAAGTGCTGCTGCTGGGCTCTGGCCTTGACTGCAGAAGAAACTCAAATAGTCTCTGCCACTCCCTCTTATCAGAAAGAGTCCCCTCCTTCTCCAACCTTCTTATGTTACTCACCACTTGAGCTGGACAGTGATCTTGGTGTTGAAACCTCTTGGAGAGGTGCTCGAACCATAGTGAGCTCCTTTTGTAAGGTGTTCCCTAAGGAGGGAAGAAAGGGAGGAAGGAAAGATGGAAACAGACCGCAGAAAAAAGACTTTCCCTTTTACTTAAGGAGTCTGACGGCCTCTTTAAGTACAGCACGTGGTGATGGAACATGGAGTGTCTGTGAGGAGCCATAGAACAGAAACAGGATCCAGCTCCATGTGATTCAGTGCAGACTCTCAGGGTTAGTGTTGACAGGATGACTTAATATGTGAGTCCTGCTGAGCTCTGCACCCAGGGGCTCCTACTGGAGCTGCCTTTAATGCTGACAGATACATGTGACTGTGGGATCATATATGGGCTATTCAGGCTAGGAGAAGATGGGTGGCAAACCAAATCACGTGGAACACAGGACAAAAGACATATTTCTTACTATGAGCTAATATGCACAATGAAAACATATATGTGATATGTTCCATTATCAAGACACTGTTGGAAATAAACAATGCAAAAACTGGGGCTACAATTGACAGCAAATTCAATCAGGTGAATGTAGGCACTGTTCTTATATTTCATAAGTGCTTTCATCATTATAAAACAATGATATCAAACTATTTTAACAGCACAGTTCCTTTAAACTGTTAAAGTTATGTAAAAGCCCAATATAAATGGGTTACAGTGATTATTAACCAACATGTTTACCAGCATGTACATTACATGTATTTACATTATACACAATACAATCAGCCATGTAACCTTCCCCACTCTTCCTCGTCACCCTTTCCTTATTTTTGTGCTTTCCTATTCTTAAAGAAAACAATTGCACCACCCTAACATCCTTTACACCCACCCAATCCCCAACCCTATGGCCCCAGTTGATCAGGTATTCAATCCTTAGCCAAAAGAGAAGATGTTTGTTCTTGTGGAGCACTGGCTCTGAGTCCATGACTCTGGACAGATATGTATCTGTATCCACAGCAGCTGAGACCACATGGGGTCTTTGTTTAGGCAATGTCCTCTGAGGAATGAGAGCGAGGGAAAGAGAGAGAGAGAGAGAGCAAATGAGATAAAGACAGAGAGACACACAGAGAGAGAGAGCATGATAGAGATAGAGCTTATATCTACCAGACTGAGGGGACTGAATAAGCTGAGTCTTGCCATTCTCAGCCAGAAGGCAGCGAGAGAGATAGAGGGAGAGGAGGGGGATAAAGAGACAGAGGAGAGGGAGTGTGAGACATGTGTGGAAACAAGCAGAGAGAGAGAGGCATGCGGTCTGAAGGAGAGAGAAGAGGACAGCGGTGTGTGTCTCCCTCCTCACCTCCATCTGTCCAGCTGCTCTCCACCTCTCGGCTCAGCTCTGCATCTCCTGCGCTGCTGGTACATGACGGATCCAGGGGAGGATGTTGAAGTTCCGTGTGGACAGGAGAGTCAGGTAGGTGGAGCGAGTAAGGAGGAAGTGACACGCCGGGGCTGGAGTTACAAGACAAGGCGGGGGAGAGGAGGAGGGGACGAGGGGAGGTTGATGGAGGACTGGACGGCCTGGATCTTGGAGGTCAGAGATGACTGCAATGCAGTGCCAGCAGGAAACACAGGGAAACCACAAGTCTCATACTCTGTGATGTATAGAGTACAGTTTGTTGGTTGGGGTGTGTGTGTGTGTGTGTGTGTGTGTGTGTGAACCACGTGACGCTGTGTTCTACAGTGGTGCAGTGCTAAATTAGGAGCAGGAGTCTGTTTTCTTCTCTTTGACTTTACTGCATGTCAGCTGTCAGACTGCTGTCAGTGGGAGTGTAGAGCCGCCTTCCTTTCATAGTATGTTGATGTAGCATTGGTTAGTTATCATTCCTAAAGGTTCAAAGTGTCAGGCTAAACAATCAGAGGGAACTGCATTTGAGCGTGAACATTTATTCTTGACCTTGGAAATTTTTCACCTGCCTACTTAAAAGTTGGCCTTCCTCCGCAGGTGGACTTTGCCCGGTTATTGACTGAAGTTCTATACTAAACTACATCTGCTGAGGAAAAATTTGTATGTGGTTTTTGGTTCCAATTTGTGTTAACATTGGTAACATTTGTACCAAGCACAAATATGTCTTTTTCCAAATGAAAAGAATGTCAGGCCTGTTATAGTTATGACCTTCAAGCCCTCACGATACTGTTGATATCTAACGTTAACTTCAAAACTTCACAACTCTCAATCCAGGAATTCCAGATTGAGAGCTTTTAGTGAAAGTGTTTCTGAGATTTCCACATCTTCACACTTTTTCTCTGCACCTTGAAAGTATGTGAAGCGGTGAAATCCCCCGAAGCTGACTAAACATATGTTATCTAAAGGTTAGTTGAAATGATGTTTCATTAATGAACTAGCAGAACTTTTCTTCACACGGTCATAATGTATACATTTAGACAACATGATATTGTTCTCACTATGTAAATAAAGTCAAGAAAACTTCCCTAAAGTCCAACTAACAATCAGACGTGAGCAGAAAGCAACTTTTGATACAGTAATACTCTCCCCCAGGTGACCCTCGAGTTATGCCCAGGAACATACAGTTTCTTTCAGGCTGTCTGGGACTGTAAGGTGGGGTACTGGCCTAAGGTGGATTTTGGCATTCTTATAATATATTAATATTAACAATGATAAGTATAATCTGATCTGGGAAATGAGGCTGTGCTTGTACAAGCTCCTGTTTCTATCCAAATATGCACACACTCGTGTTTCTCTGTATGTTCAGTACTGACTCTTTAACCAACAGCTCTGTTGGACGTCTAGTATAATTAATATTTGTTCATAAGTGTCCTCTCCACCACGTCACCTTATAATACATAACTATACAATAATACAATTGTACAATAATACAACTATTAAAATTAATGGACCAATGTTTGGACAGCTGAACATTGAGCATTGTTTTTTTAGGGGAGATCCTGACTCTCCCCCCTCTTTGCCATTTCCCTCCAAAAGTGACTTAGATGTTTTCCTCATTACATAAAAATGATGTCTCCTTTGTGATCTGAAACCAAACAAGTTGCATACATCACTGTACTTTATTTGAAATCATTTGTTGTTCTTCTGTCCTTGTTTCATTTAAAATGGCAGGGACGTTGGCAATAGGCACACTAAGACAATATAAATTCAATGTTCAACATATAAACTGTGTCTGCTGTGGTAATGTGGATTTTTCAACCTCAGCCATATAGCATCCTCTCTGACCACAGCTCAGTGTTGAATGAACAGCCTTTGCTCTCTGGGATATTAACCAGACAACAGCCTCAAGTTTCTTATGGAGTGCATGGATTTAACATTACGAAGCTACAGCTGTTCAAATCAGTGTTCACAGACCTTAACGCTCCTCCAGCTTGTTAGGACAATGTTAAAAAAGGTTATAATCATCATCATGGCTCTTGTGAAAATTGCATTCTTTGAATTTGCAATTTTAATTTAACTTTAACCACCATACTCACAACCATATATACATTCAAAGATGAACTGGTCTCTGTAATTGTGACAGTTGATGTATGAACATTTAAATTCAGTTTTAATTGGTTTTGTGGTTTTGGTATTGGCTGCTCAAAGTCATTCTCTGTGCACTGTAAGACAATATTAGCAGGGCTCCGGAGTAGCTGCACTTCTCATGAAAATTATTACTACAGTATCTTTACATATTTGTTGCCACTTCCCCTGAGGTGTACTCTGCATTGCACAGCCTAAATAGGGGATGTTGATGTTCCTTCAGTCCTCCGGTAGCAGGGAACTAACTGGAAGTTTCCCTGTTTATCTTTAACATCTGGCAGAGTTGTGGTTAGCCCTACAGACTGACAGAACAATGGGGAGACTCAGGCATTCCTGACAGTGTAGAGCTGTGCAGCTGTCATGTTTGTCAGCTGTCTGACTGTTAGTGTTTATCCAGCAATTACTTTTAAGTGGGTTTGTAGGTTATCACTGATCAGGTGGCACCACCCTGCAGACTCTCTCTCTCTCTCTCTCTCTCTCTCTCTCTCTCTCTCTCTCTCTCTCTCTCTCTCTCTCTCTCTCTCACATACACACAAACACACACACACACACACACACCACGTGATACATACCCAGGACATATACATCCCCAATCAATTACTTGCCAACCCAGTCTGATAAAGTTACTTTATCACATTCTTTGCCAAGAAGTTAGCATTCATCCATAACCTTTACCAAGGTGCCGAAACACTGTAGGACATCTAATGACATACATTGGCAGTGAGCTGTTTACAGATACGTTTCTTCATTTTATTGATAAAAAAGCATTGTGTATTCTGTCTCCTACAAATCATTATCGTAACTTCAAATTAGTTATATATAACAAAACATAATTTTTTGGTTTGGCTTTAACTCACATAGTTTGTTCTGTTGTGAATATGTTTCAGTGTTACGGTGATGATTCAGTTCCAATCAGTGACTTCACTGTTGTGAATGTTTATCAGAAAGCCTATTCCACCAGCAGTAAACAAAAGGCCTGTTCACACATTCAAACATTCAGAACAAACCCAATAATGTGTTGTTTGGTAGCTCTGATTCATTCTGCTTTCTACTGTGTGTGTGTGTTTGTGTGTGATAGAGAAACAGACTGTACAGTATGTGTGTGTGAGGAGACCACACAGATATCCCATGAAGAAACTGGGCCACATGCTGAATGAAAGACGCGTGCGCAGACACACACACACACACACACACACACACACACCCACATGCCTAGGATCTGGGCAGCAGCATGTGAGTCTGAAACCCTGCAGGAGCTGAGGATTCTGAATACTGTGAGGAAATGAAGTGAGGACAGAGCTGATGCGGGCAAATAGCTGCAGCATTTTGATCAGCTGATGCATCAGCTGAGGGTGTGATATCATCAGTGATTGAGCAGTATGGTCAGCTGTCAAACCCACTACTACCACTACAGAGTGTGCCATGTTGTACTTGTCCCAGTCACCTCAGCAATTACAAAAAGAAGGAGTACTTTTTCACCATTTGATGTTATTTTGGGTCAGAATGTCTGCACAGATCTGTGATGAAATGTGTGAATTAATCATAAAATGTATTGTCAATTTATCATAAAAAGGAAGAAGTTGGATTGACTGTGGCATCTCGGTTTTTCTGCTTGAGGTTCCCAAATCAATAATGTTGTTCCATACAGGCAGATCTGAGTCTCAATCAGGCGCAGCACTTTTCTGTTGTAAACTATCAAGAGATAATTCTGGTTCACTATGTCCTTGTTTGTGTAGTTGTGTACATCATTCCTATCAGTGATTGGACCCAAGGCCACTGCTGACATCTCACTGTTGTATCATAACTGATATAAATGATGGGTCGGACTGTGAATTTAAGATGTAATTTATCCTTGTTGATAATCCCAACTGATTAATGAAGAGATTTGATTGACGTCCTGTGATGTCTTCTTTAACATCTCATTACCCTCGTCTGTCTGTTTCCAGTCAACATGACCCAAGTGGACCAGCTGGGCTAGCAGTAAGCCCGATCCAGCTGGAAGAGCCCACACCAGTACACTCCTATCTGCAGTAAGTAACCTACAAGCAGAAGTTACCAGCACTGTAATCTGTCAGCTGAATAAATGTGTTAGCATAATTATCTGGCCATGCAAGACACTATCTGTTAGCCAATAACATGACACAGTTTGTCTACGTTCTCTGACCTTACAGCCATGTATCATGAATTTTCCTGCAGACTGCGCAGTTCAACACTACAAATTCACAAAAAAAAATTGACAGCCAAATGTTTCCACAAGCAGCTTGACTCAGTGGAGAAAACCGTGAACAAGAGAATGAGGGATCCAGAGCAGCTGCAGTGCATGATTAATTTCCACTAGGTGATTCACCATGCAGTGCCACTGGATGTAGTGTGCACTCATTGACAGCTCATAAGCTTGTTTGTAAAGGCATTTCAGACAATACATTTCAGCAAGAACATCATGGAAATATTAGACTCAGACTTGTTTGATACAGTTTAAAGAACCACACAGCAAGTTCAATAGTTGATAGTAGTGCACTATCATGTCACAAGTGTTTTGTTAAAGACAATCTATACAGTATGCTTTCAATGAATGACAAGACATCAATGACATGATTTACTGTGTGAATCCAAAACAGGATTCTGTGGAAAGACTATTAGATGTTCAATCACTATGCCATTAACAAGAACAAGGTCAAGGGTGTGGTTAAAACAGTGAGTGGGTTTATGTACACTCTGACAAAAGCCAATCGAATCTAATAATGAGATAAATGCAGCACTAAGGCTGTCATTTTCTACATCCACATGAATATTAAAATCACCTACAATAATAACTTTATCTGTGTTAAGGACTAAACCTGATAAGAACTCTGAGAATTCAGATAGAAATTCAGAATACGGCCCAGGAGCTCGGTACACTATAACACATAGAATTGATTGTAATGTTTCCCAGGTTGGGTGTGAAAGACTAAGAACAAGACTTTATAATTTAGTTTAGGTTTAGGTTTGATTAATACGCTAGAATTGAAGATGGCTGCAACTCCACCTCCTCCGTCTTAGTGGGTCCCTGTTATAGTTTGATATGTTACTTTTCCACCCTGCATATGGATGGATATTACTGGTCTAATTCATTAACTTTATTCATGTGATCTAACCTTTGATAAATGACATTTGCTGTGAATTACAATGGAGTGTTAAGTATTTGCCCAGACTGAAGCAGTGGCTAAAAGAAGGAACTCACCTCTCACAGGATCGAAACCATTACAGACCATTACCATACCATTAACATAAATGGCTCCCACATGCTGGACCCAGTTCCAGTCTAGGCCCACTTGGCCTACTTCTGACCAATTAAACCTGACCGTTCATTAAACACTTCCTCAAAACAGAGATTGTCCACTCACAGCTTAGCAACCATTACTAGATACAGCAGCGCAGCCAAGCAAAAACCAAGCAAAAACCAAGCAAAAATTACTCTCATTGGTTACAACTACATCTTTTTAGATTTTTTCAAAATATATTTAGCATTTGGTTGAAACCTGATCTAATATCAATCAAAATATTTATTTTGCCAAAGACAAAAATGTCCATTCACTCAAAGAAAAAACTTTATAATTTTGTTACAACTTAATTTACTATTACATCTAAGTATAGATATATCCATGAATAAACTAATTAGAACTGTGTTACAGGCTGTGTTTTATTTAGTTTCCTTGCTATAAATAAAGACAGGAATATTCTTCAAATCTCTTTTTATAACATCCATCACCTTTTCTGTTATAAGCTATAAACACCGAAATAAATAAATAAATAAAACCCACAATGAATTTTGCAGCCAATAAAGCCAGTCACTATATGTTTTAAACATCAACATTTGAGGAAAAAAACACAGTCAGTATAAAATTAAGTAAATTATCGTTTCACTATGTTTTTGCAACGTTTTGCAATCTTTCTGTGACACTAACCACGTAAATCGGAACATGTAAGACTGGTTTGTACATCTCCCCTTTAAACCCTGAGATATGTCATGTAATGGCCCCTAGGAAGTATAAAAATAGAGTTTCTAACAATAAGAGAAATATTTGGTGTACAAAGAGTTTGGAGAGCTGTACATCTAAAGTACATACTAGTGTTACGTCAAAAGCCTAGGAGCACGTCATTAGCTTAATATGTTATTTTACATGACATATGAAGGCCCTGTTCAGGAACGACACATCAAGTGTGTAACAGTGGTCCCAGATTATATAAGAATTTATGGTGACATTACTGACTCTGTCCTAACATCTGAATGGCCATATTATGTTTCCTTAACAACTGTAATTGACATATAAGGGCTAGGGAGAACAACGTGTTTTCTATATCAGCAGTGAGGATGGTGACTTTCAGCCTGGGACTTGTAAGCGTTCACCTCAGTCTCTTCTGCATCATTATGGTACTAAGTTAGCATGAGTTTTCCCATGAGTTAGTGTACACTATTCAAGACTACCAGAGTGTAAACTAGATTAGGACTGGACTAGACTGCAATGACCTCAACAGGACAGCACTACTGCCGTGGACTGGATTTAGACATGCTTACTATATGTGAAATGTACTGGGTCAGGCTACAGTAAGAAAGACACAACGAGCCCTCCAAACGAAATAACTAAGAATCTTGGTCATGGTTAAACCATCATTTACTGTTGTTGCAGGAGTGAGAGTCTCATTCACTGTAACATCCCACTCTTTCCACCTTCATGTCTGACAGCCAAGTATAAGTATTCACGTGGCCACTAGAGGTCATTGTCAGGTAAATGTAAACACTGGTGGAGGAGGTCTTTATAGACAAGCCTGGAGCAGATCAGTCCCCACCACTTGTGTAGTGATTATTCTGGCAACACACACCTCTCTTGGCAGGCTACAGGGCAATAAGGTGCACTGACACACTGACAGGAGCTCCTGCCTTTGCTCTTGTGTCCAGGCACTGTGATTTGGATATGAACGGGAAGGTGAATATTGCTGCTGAGAAGATCACTCTCTCCAAAAGTGCCAATATGGTGTCAGACCTGTCCCCAGAAGCCCAGCCTTACACCCGGGTAAGAGCGCACACACACACAGACACACACACACACACACACACACACACACACAAATGAAACATCCCTTGTGCATCAAACTGTAATTCCAGAAGTTAGAAAAATGAAACAATGAGTTTTGGCCTGCAATACTTCTGCAGCATGCTTTTCATGGTCAATAGATAAACTGTACTGGAGAGCTTTTCATTTCATCAGTCCTCAGGACGTAATGTGATCACACTCACTACTGTTGTTAAGAGGATCTTTTCTGAGTTTATGTCTCCCATTAAGGTTGTAATCCCTCTTCTTATTTTTATTCCTCTATCTCTTCTGACCTGCAGACATCTCGTACTCCCAGAAAGGCAGCAACGTTTGGGAAGCGCTCTAACTCTATGCGCAGGAATCCCAAAGCAGTGGTCAGCAAACAGGGATGGTTGTATAAGCAGGTAAAAGATAAAGGGTAACCTGTAGTCCCACAATGTCTTCTGGAGCTCTGGAGGATCTTTGTCAGGTGTGTCATAGTGATGTCTAAGAAAAGACACTATCAAGCTGCATTGTGGGAATTATTACAGGGATGGGACTACAGCTGTGTTACTTTAATTTAGATTTTGAGGCTCCCAACAGAACTAAATTACTTGAAATAATGATGGGAATACAGATGGTGAGACTTAAAGCTGTTATACAAAGGTAGAAACTAATCCGCTTACTTTGTGTGAAAAGGATTTCAAGCACCATCTGATAATTAACAAGTACTTTGAAAATCCATCCAGAGTAGCATGATAGTCATTTTTACAATACTTAATACTTCTACTGTTTGAGGGCTACAGGTTTCAGATAACATTTTGTTGAACACAATAATAACGATAAAGATGATGATGATGATGATGATAATGTTAATGAGTGTGTGCTCCTACAGGCCAGCAGTGGAGTGAAGCAGTGGAACAAGAGGTGGTTTGTCCTCACAGACCGATGTCTCTTCTACTACAAAGGTTTGTCCTCCAGCCCAGATACCTGTCCGTTTCACTTTACATGATCTGTAATGAGAAGCTTTCTGCCAGCATAATGGTTAGTAACTTGTTAATCCAGTCGAGTTAGCATGCGTCCCCACATTGTTCTCTGTCCATACAAGACATGAAATTCATGATAAAATCAGGAAGAAGCGTCAGTCAGCCATCTTGTTTTCATTCTTTGTAATGCTGTGAATGTTTTACAGTGTTCATTAAGCTCAGCAATGGCTGCAGTGCAACATCCCAATTTGGTGCCTGGTGTTGGTTATTATTGATGCTGGAAGGTCTGTTCCCCCAGTGCATCTCAGCTGTCAGTCAAAGGCTGGCTTTGGCACATGCAGCAGTTAAGTTATTGTTACTGTGACGCTGAATTGCTTAGTATGCTTTCATTCAATAATGTGTACTACTGCAATGTACTGACAGGATACCATCAGATATGCTGGACCGCATTTATGAATGAAGTCACTACTTCACTCTGCTGGTCAGATCTAATGTGATTTTCTGTCATTAACTTTCTACTATGCTGCAACCTTTTCTCATACAAGCAATGAGCTATATTCAGTTTTTGTGTAAAAAGTGTCGTGTTTCTGTGTTTCTGTGTGTGTGTGTGTGTGTGTGTGCGTGTGTGCGCGCATGCATACATTCAGATTAATGGGTCACTGAGCTAACTTTTGGCTGCTGCCTGGCTCTGCTTTTACAACAATAGCTCTCTTTTCAGCTATAGCAGGGTACGCCACCAGGGTAATGTTTAAAGCTGCTAAAAGACTTTAATCAGCAATAACAAATGTGAGAAAAACTGAAAGAAAGCAATAAATGAACAGTCAGAGGAACAGACAGTACTGTTGATTGTCATGTAAAATAATTTGTTTAGAAACTAATTCTTCGTATCCTTTAAACATATACAGAAGGTCATTTTAGGATTGACACTAATCTAACCTAAACCTGACCCTTCTCCTGTTCTAAACTGTAACAAAAACAGGCGCCTTATAACTAACAGATTCTACCAAAATGAAGTATTAAAACATACTTTACAATTTTACATAATACAACCCAGAAGTCCCTCTTAGTTTTGCAATAAGCTTCTCCTTAGCTTCCCAAAACTGTTTTTATTTCAAAAGAGATTCAACTTTTGCTGCCAGAGCCCCTAAACTTCAGATCACTCTGCCTGCATGTGACAAAATGATTTAAATCAATCTGAATCTTTAAATCCCTTCAACCTCATCCTCTGTGACTTCACTTCACTAAAGTTCATATAATTATGAGATCCCATTAAAAATACTTTGTCCCATGATGAGATATCTCATAATAAAAGACCTTCATCTGATAATTTCTCAGTTTTAAAATAAAGATTGCACATTCTCATAATCATAAGAAACACAGATGAACTCTCTTGATTACCAGGATATATGTAATTATTTTGAGGTTTGTATTATAAAAAATCAAATAACTCATAACTATAAAAATACAAGATAAAGATCTCATAATTGTGAGATTTTTTTCCTTTGATTAAGCAGTTACAGATGTCATTATTATGGTAAAACATTTTTCATGAGAGTTTTGAGATCTTTTCTTTCTGTATTTGTGAGATAACACTAATTCAATAAAATTTTATTTATAGCACCATATCATAACAAAGTTATCTCCCAACACTTTTTCGTATGGAGCAGGTCAAGACCAACTCTTATATTTACAAAGACCCAACAGTCCCACCATGAGCAGCACTAGACAACAATGGCAAGAAAAACTCCCATTAATTCAATTCAATTCAATTTTATTTATATAGCGCCATATCATAACAAAGTTATCTCAGGGCACTCAATCACATGGAGCCGGTCGAGACCAACTTCCACACACACAAAGACCCAA
>JAVQJD010099930.1:0-21369 GCA_036023655.1 Nannoperca australis
CACAGGGCAGCCCTCGCTACAAACAAGTTGTCCGTCAGTAATCAAACCCATTCTGGATACCAACGTCTTTACGTCAGGAGTGACTCAGCAGAAATGATCAAAGAACAGAGAGTGCAGAAAGAATAAATGGCAAACAGATTATTACTTAATTACATATCTGGTAATACACATATCACAATATTGGCCTATCCAGGTGAAAATGTCTATAAGGCATGGTGGGATTAAAAGGGGGTTTACTGCTTATTCATTTTACTTTGAGGGATTCAAACAACTGTTGCTCGTTGGCTCTGCAACAGGTAATGACTTCTTCCTATCTCTTAAAGTGGCTGTTCATGTAGCCAGCAGCGTTTACACTTACATTAGAAGCTGGGCCTGTGTCTATGATCCCCTCCCACAGATGGCCCCTCTGTATCTTGTTCAACTGAAATATCAAACAGGAGCGGAGGCATCCAAACAGCCTGTCCATCTGACTCTGAACAGGAACAAAGAGGACTTTTCCTTTCAGCATGGTGGGAAAGTCCCATCGGTGCCAGTCAGATGTCTTAGTTAGTAGACTGCACAGGGAGCGCTCATGAAGGATGGGGAAGATGAGTATGCTGACACCCAGAGTGGGAACATTTTCTTTGCTACCAGGGACATACGGCTGGACTCATCCCTTCCTGTCATTATGTGCTTATGCCTGCAGATCTCCCACTGAGGACGATACAGTATTTTAGGAAACCAGCTACATGAGCAGAGCATATGGTACACCCACCTGTTTGCATTAACACACTTGAGATGACCTCTGTTATATACCTTCATATCTTAACTGTATCTAAACTCCATCCCTAAATGCTTCACCTTAACCGTCAGTAACCTTAGCATAATCCGACTCTTAACCTCTCACACACTGAACACTGATATGGTGCCGTTTCAGGAGTGGGAGGAATGTCTCCCTTTTAGAGAATGTTGCTCATTTTTGCACTTGAAATTGACATCTGGTCTTTATAAGAACACAAATTCAACAACACACACACAGACGCAGCATCCATGCAGTTAGTTAAATAAACAGCTGTTGCTCTTTTGTTGCAAGAGTTGTTGCTGCCACAAGACCATGTCAAAGGGACACAACGAGCAGAGGAAATATTAGTGTACAGATAAGCCTTTCCATCTGAAAATGAATAACTAAAGCTTGTTTTATTGTTGAATTCCATATGAGGGAGGCCGATGCCAAAAACAACAGCACAGAATTGTGTGCTGGAGAAGCACCTTGATGGCACTTTTATGTGACATTTATGTGTGTTCATTTGCTACTGGAGTTAGGTCTGTAAAAAAAAAAAGAGGGTATTTTGATTGGCTACTTTATCATAAACACATGATGGCTATTAATAGAAAAACTGAAGGGGGAACCCCAGGCTCTTCAACTGAAGTCTCAAACTCATTCTAAAATGTGTTTCAAAGACACATTTTAGAATGAGTTTGAGAAGCTACATCATAATTGACCAACACATGTGCGACCAACTGAATAAGATATGTGCCTCTGTTATTATATAACAGGGCTGTCAAAAGCAGCAGATGCGTTTTGCGATTTTTGTGTGTACCGTACAGTATTTAGAATCTGATGAATGCAAAAATTGCAAGAGTGTGTGTGTGTGTGTGTGTGTGTGTGTGTGTGTGTCTGTGTGTGTGTGTGTGCGTGCCCCCCAGGGACAGGGTCATGGTCTTCTGTTAATCCTCTTCACCCCCCTTCTTACTATGACCTATAAGTGCTTGAGGACTCTACTGTCAACGTAGATCGTGCTAACAGCACTGTAACCCCTGCAGGTTAATGTATTGATTCAGATGGGCTTGTGGCATTTTGAAGGCCAGATTTTACTCAGATCTCAGAGAACAAATCTTTGACGACACCCATGTTTCAGCATTTCAGCTGTAAAAGCATTTTCCCTTGATAATATGAACTAGCCCACGAACTTTCAACATGAGGTCTTTCCATTATCTATAACCGCTTATCCTTAGAGGATTGCGGGGGTATGGAGCAGATTGGGTGAGAGGTAGCGTACACCCTAGACGATTCGCCAGTCGATCACAGGGCTGACACACAGAGACAGACATACGGGTCTGCATGTGTTTGGACTGTGGGAGAACCTGGAGAAAACCCACACAGGCACGGGGGGAACCCAGAACCCTCTTGCTGTGAGGCGACAGTGTTAAACACTACACCACGTAACGCCCAAAATGAGGTCTTCATTTCTTTGAGTTTGTGTTCTCCTACTAATATCTGAGCCTGTCTGGAGATCTCAGACAACATTCTGGCCTAGTGCTCACTGTAAACACCTCCTCACTCACACGTTACACTGCAACTCTGTGAAGTTAGAGAAGTAAACCCATAACAGATGGAGATCATTCTAGCCTCAGAATGACTTCTAACAGGATGTTGCTGTGAAGGCTGGCAAGTCAAAAATGAGACTCTGTAGCCTGAGGGCCACACAACCAGCCCCTTTCTGATCCTTCATATCCCCGACATGCAGCCAGGGCCTTATGGAGAAAGCGACATGCTAGAGGTCATATCTCAGCACGAGGAAATAACTAACAGAGAGAGGAAGAACAACACAACAGGCATTTCCCTCGCACCGCTGGCATTTCCAATATCACGTCCCCACGAACAGATAGGATTTGTTTGCTGATGAACACGCATGAGAAGGAAAACAGAGCCGCTTCCAACACACACACGCAAACACATGAACGCACAGGCTCCTTCACAGCAAAGTGATTAATGACCGCTGTCCACTGTGTCTGAAATCACACTGGATAGACTCCGGTTCACCAAACACCAGGAATTCCTCCTGGGAACGTCCAGTAAAGTTAAATATATTATTACACACCAGCAGGGAGGATCGAGGAGGAAGTCTGAGGACGGAGGGAAGGGAGGAGGCACAAAAAGAGTAGGTGATTCAGTTAGCACATTTTATGATTGTATACATTATCTAATCTGACCAGCTTTGTCCCACCAAGATTAACACACTTTTCAAAGGAGACCTGACCAAGAAGATAGATCAAGCATACAACAATGGAAAAAGTCTGAATACTAAGGCACATAAATAAACAAAGCACTCACAAAGAATTCATTTTGCTGCCAAAAACGTCTTTTTTTTTTCTTTTAAAGGTTTCATCTTAACTCAGTTCTGACCTTGGGGACTGCCATTTCTAGCATTTCTGCTAGTAAAAATGTAATGTGGTATATACCTGGGAGAGATATAAGGAATAGGAGAGCACGAGGAGACAGACCGCCATTTTTAATCACTCAGCCAGCAGCATAAACTGAAGCAGTCGTCTAAACTAAACAGGATGAAATAAATTTGTACCAAAATCAGTACCCTGTCTGTCTGAATGGATGGAGGGTCTAGAATAAACAGACACAAACCAGAAAGATTCACACACAGGCTGAAGGAGTACTGCCTGTGGCACGAATTGTGCTCTCGCACTAGTAACAATTTGTTTTTGTGTTGTTATTAAATGAGTTAATGTTGACTTCGCCTTTTGCACCTCGTGCATAATGCTGTTGATTCTTTTGTTTAATTTTGTTGTACATATAAATCAAATCAAATCATCTCTATCTCAGCAGTCCTCCTCATATTTTTTCACTTTCCTTAATCACGCTGGTTCTTCCATCAGCACATCTCTCTCCCGCTCCCCTCAGTGGCAGTTCTGTTGAAGGGTCATGTCCGCGAAACTAACACAGCAAACTGAATATTACAGGCGCCATAATCAACACACCCCCTCACTTTAGCATCCATTTAAAAGACTGATTACTCAAACATGAAATCTGCTTTCATTTAGCTAATATTCAACTCTGTGTGCACTGGACAAAAAGATGAAAAATAGGTGACAGTGAGTTGAGAGCAGAAGTAAATCTTTTTCTGTAAAATACACCCCCACAACCATAAAAATTGCCCATCTCTCTTCATTTCATCTACCCGTCAAAGCAATCTCACCACAGGACAGTTACCATGGAAGTGCTGGTTTTGTGTGTAGACACAGAAATATGTAATTAGTAAGTGTGGAGTCATGACGTTGTAAAAAGACAAAAGCTGCATATCACAGGAAAGTCCCGTCTTTATGAGCGAGAATATGTGTCTCCGGCCTGCCAGCTCTTTAACAGCAGGGTCTAGACACAGACGGTCTCAAAATATAAAGGAGGGGCTTTTGTTAAAAGAAGGAAACAACCAATAAACATATAGCTACATTGATGAGATAAAGTAATAGGAAGGCCTTTGCTCTTTCTTCCTGTCCATTTCTCCTTGCTATTTCTTTTATTACTGTTGCAGGATCTTTTAATAGCAGGCTGAGTTCTAATTCTTTCATCTTTGAGTCATCCACTACTACCAGTCTCTACACTGTCTCGCTGGACTGCACTTGGGGGCCTCCCAGCAGGTGTCAGCACCACATGACGTCTTTTATAGCCTCTGGTTAAACTGCCACAGTTGTGGGCTATTTATGCAAAGAGAAAAATAGAGCTTATTACGGCCCAAAGACTCTAGTTAAAGCACTGTATGTGCATTTTGCTCTGTACATTCAGTCTGTTTAAAATTGGCATTGCTTTCTAGAGTTTTACAACAATGACAGAGCTAAAAGGGAGGACACCAAGTCCACCTGAGTTCTTCTGTTTGAGTTCAAATGACCATCGTCTCTACAGGCAGCCCTGTTAAAAGCAGCCTATTAGAGAACCAAGGCCACAAGGTCAGTGGCTGCTTCTTATGCAAACTATAGAGCGAATGTATATTTAAGCGTGTTATAGTATATTGGACTCTTCTCGCTTCCCTCTTGGGTCCATAGTATTAAACGTGGGAGTATATAGGGGGACACAGCTATGCAGGTGGGTGGTCGCACTCAACTTCATTGTGGTTCATGAGAATACAGTGGGAAGACTCCTAGTGGCTGGCTGACCTGCTGTAATGTATACACAGGCTGAGGTCTCCACATGTGTTGGCTTGCCTGTTTATACATCCTAATTAATACTCCAAATGTGCAAAACAACAGTTCTGGCTCACATGCTGGAGACGAGGCTTGGCCAGTACTTACACTCCTGTTTTAATGGTGGGGGTGGGGGAGGCGGGATGCTTGTGAGTTTCACAATGTCTTTAATGTGCAATTTCAAACAGCGTGGGACCATAAATCATCTGGCCCTGCTTCTTTAAAAAAAAAAAAAAGAAACACCTGCCTTGCAACTGTCAAGGCTCTAATGGCAGTGGTTACCATATAAATCACAGGGAGCTGTAATTTTCAATATCTGGGAAATGATTACACTGAGCATCTGTCAGTGAATGCTATTTTAATGACCACCGCTGCACTTAAGACCCCAGCATAACCGTTTCGCCATCTTGGTCTATGCCGTTAAAGCGTCTCCTGAGTGATGTGGTGGTTCCTCGCTCTGTCATGCTGGGTTTTCATCACAGCTCTTAAGAATATCCAGGAGTCTGCTGACCCCAGCTCCCAACCCCCACACTCAAATATTTTCTTTCCTTTCTTTTTGTTTTCTTCCATTGTTTTAATTACAAGTAGAGATGAAGAAGAGAAGCTAAATATGATCAGCACCCAATACAGTATTCACTAGCCAAAAACTTAAGCATCACTTCACCCCACATGCAGTCTTTAAAAAGATGACAAGCTATCTGACTTCAAATCAAAAGATAATGACACCTGTATTCCAACCTCATGGCAATAGCTGTACTAACAAGACTAAAGCTGTGTCTCATATCATGCACTTCCGTTAGTACACTTACATGCAGTATACTGTGTACACTGTGAACTGGGTTGTGTAGTGTTGCTAATTTGGTGCTTACCAGAAATGACGATCGCAACCTTTGACCTTCTTCTTGTTTTTAGTGGCGGACTGCAGACGGGCGGAGTATTATCACCAACATTTTACCATGAATGCTGCACACCAAAATATTTGCCAGCTTGTTGACTCACTTGGCTTCAATTGTTTTATATTGAAAATTAATACAAAATTGATGTACAACCGCCACCACCATTTTCATACATTTCCTCCCCTTCCGCTACGTAGCCAAGATGGCGACTGTTGAGGGTGAGAAGTGTGTAGCAATCCACACTGAACTTAGGATGAAGTAGGATTCATCCTCTTTCCACAATTAATGTCTGTACAACATTCTGTGCAACTCAATCTAATGGTTGTTGAGATATTGGGACAAGGTGGTGGACAGACAGACAGACAGACAGACAGACAGACAGACAGACATAGTCAGAGCAAGAGCTTATACTGACTGAAAGACTGTTACAAGTACATTCATTTCCCCCCTGAATCTATAGACAATACTATTAGATGTTCTCAGCTGACTGGGCCATTCCTTTCAACCTACAACATCCCTCAGAAAGTCATTCAGCACAGATGCTTCTTGTTATCTTTAAATGAAGTATGGACAAAGACTGCTAGCAACAGCAGGGCTCTGAGATGAAGGGCTGCTTATGCAACTAACCTGTCAACCTAGAAGAGACTGCGTGACTTCTTCAGAGCTATTATAAACATACCATTCCTGCCATTGTCCTTGAGTGATTTAGCACAAAACCTCAGAAGACAAGTAAACCTTCTGTCCAGTCCCATGGTGCCTTTGAAGCTGACATAAACTTTAATAGACTTTAATAATGAGCTATTTGTTGGAATTTGATCGCCTCCTTTATCTGTTCTTTGAAGAATACAGTAACTCGGCAACTGAACCACTAACAAACATGCATTTCACCACTGCTTAAATAACTGTTATTCATTTTAATTTAAATATTAATTTATTCTATAATGCCAGACATTGTGCAGTCTTTAAAGCCCAGTTCAGACCAAAGATTTGCGATGAGTTGAAACTTGCAACAACTTGCAATGTGCCGGCAACGTTCTGAACCCTGCCAGTTTACACCAATGCGACTAAATGAGATGGTGTATCGTCTCCATAGCGACGACTCTCTGTACTTCCCTTCTAACTGTGGGCTTTTCTGGCATTTTTTTGTAGCTATACACTAAAAACCCCAACTCTACTTTTGTATGTGCTTTCCTATATAATGTGTCTTTCAGCAGTCATTGCTGTGCCAGACAGAGTAGTTTAGGTGCAGGTCCCCCCTCTCCTCCTGTGCACATGGTCCATGTTAAGAGACATGAAACCACTGAAGCCCAAAACAATAACTTCTTTTCTTGGAGCTTGCAGGTTCCTGTCGTCTTAAGCTAGTCTCCCTGGCATTCACATTCATTACCTCCAAGCAGTGAGGTGTAAATCCCACTTACATCTACTTTCCCTTAAGCCGGTGATAAAGAAAAAAATAAATAAATAAATAAAAACAGATTTGCTCGTGTCCAAGCACAAGTGTGTTTAGGCGAACAACTATGTGAGTCAGTGCCTGCTTTTTAATGGCTGGGTTCTGGTCTCAATCCGACAATGGACATCTGGATCACATCTCCCCATTTCTCTGCCATGCAATCAGAAACACTGGAACTGGACTCTCCACAGGACCAAATGTGGGCGCAACATGTCGTTAAGATTCCACTGATTTCGTCTCTGACAAGGAGGAGGATGATTTTGTGATGCCAAACAGACCAGTCATATAAATATTCTTACAGGGCCAGTTTCAAACTCTGGCCTGCACCAAAGTGCCAGGGGGGGTAACACAGTTTAGATCAACACATGCCTTGACGGGTTTTCTCTCAGCAAAATATCAGAAATGAAATAAGGCAGGCAATACACTACTCTGCAGGTGGAAAGGATTAAAAAAATATTAGCCAAACTCAAAGACAATATATTCATATTCTTCACAGAACACTACAACCCAATGGTTCTAACACTTCGATTAACAGGCTGGGCATAAGGAATTCTTCTGGCTCAACTATGTCCAGGGCTCTGGCCAAGGGCCACACATGAGGGATTTTATGTTGGATGGTAAAAGGGGCAAATATTCCAGCTACTGAAATCTGGATCCACATTAGGAACTGCAGTAGAGTACAGAGTGGATGCTGAGCCTAAATTTAAGGATGCATAGAGTCATCTAAAAAGAGCAAGATTCATTGGAAAAGTGGGGTTAGGACAATTATCATTTAACAGGGCTATACAGTGCAACATGCAACTAAAACAAGGTTCCTGTGTGCACGCCATTATAATTGACAGACTGCTTGCTAATCTGACCAGGCTCTGAGAAACTGATCCCATGCCACCTCACTTATCACCACTGGCTGCCTCTTTCCGACACTTTAATCACCCCTTTCTTGTACACTTTTAGAGCTCGGCTAGTTGCTCTCTGTCCCCCCACACATTATTTTGCTATGTGTCTGCAGCCCGCCAGGACCTCAGAGGTCATAAACGTGTGTGTGTGTACGTGTGTGTGTGTGTGTGTGTGTGTGTGTGTGTGTGTGTGTGTGTGTTGCTGCAGCATTTGGCCCTACTCAGGGACACCTAAGAGCGATGCTGGACTGTCGTGTCTGTTCAAAAGTCCCACAGCCTAAACGTTTATTTTTTGTTGCTGGATGCTGGTGTAAATATCCTGCATGGTAGGGCTGGAAATGTGTAAAGCAACTCCCAGTGAGCCTTTCCAACTGTTGTCATGACATCGGACAGAGACATGGTCGCTCAATCAATGTCTTTTCTCGTAATGTCTTTCTTTTTCTAACACTTTCTCCCAGCCACTTGTCTTCTTATGTGTGACACGTGGATGTGAAAGTGCTTTTTTACACATTATTTCTATAATGTGCCTCGACTGAGAATAAGTAGTATGTCGTTTTGGACAGAGTACAGCACAAAGATACTGGTGAACACAGGAGTTGCTGACCCTTTGCTTGTAGGGTTACAGACATCTTTGGTAAATGTCTGTAGTGCAACTCCATGAGCAACTAAACAGGTGAGAATAGAAACTAAAAACAGTGAGGCGTTCTGTTCTGCAGTCCTGCTATAATGAACTGATTTAACATCACCATGTGGCCTGCATCTCTTCTCCTACCAATTGAAATAATTTACTATAATGAGCCTTCTGCAGGTTTTAAACAACCCCCATCTAGCTCCTTTACAGCCACCTCAAAGTACAAAGGTCCACAAGTGCTTCCAAAATGACCATATTGGTTCAGACTCCAGCTCTGTATTAAACTGTTTGAAACTCCTTTACATATATATTATTCTAAAATAACAGAACAACAAAAAGGACTGAAACAATCTGCTGATATCAACAAGGCCAAAAACAGAAGTGTATATATGAGGAGCTGACGAGTGTAAGCATGACTCTGAACTCTCATCTTTATTCTCCTCTTCCAGCAGCTTTGAAACACTACGGGGGCAATCATGTTCGACCACATCCGCAGCTATTAGTAACTGCTGATTACAGTGAAATTTTCACACTTACCATAGGGGCCAATTGTGGAATGTCAATAGGCATGTAAGGTGCATACCTATGCATGCAATTATCATAACGGGAAGGGGTTTTTTATTCTGACTTGATGCATAGTTACAAGAACAACATATACAAATAATAATTTCATTATATTGGCCCTTGGTGTAAATTATAGTGCCTGTAAAATTCACGACTTACACAAACGGCCCTGACAGAGCCCCAGGTGAAGTTATATTCTCACTGTATCATTTGCTTATCTCTATGTCAACATAGAATTTTCTATCATGAATAGCTCATTCGACAAAAATGACTAGAATGCAGTGAAGACAGGAAGTTAAGCGGTTACAGCTCTAGGGTGTGAAAGAGACACTGGCACTTAGCAGAGCTTCATTATAGATTCTCTGAACTGAGTAAACTGAAAAAAGGGGAACTTGTTACCATGGGCAACACAATAAAGACAGACCCCCCATGTCAAAGATATGCAGATCTGTAGTGGAGAAGGGGACAGATGTGCTTTTTTGCAAAAACATGTATATGTACTGAGATTTCTCTGCAATGCAGTGGGCCCAACCAGACTATTGCAGGCTGTGTTGTGTGTGTGTGTGTGTGTGTGTGTGTGTGTGTGTGTGTGTGTGTGTGTGTATTGTGCATTGACATTCTGGTGTGTAGCTCCAGACATCCAAACTTAAATTAAATCAGAAAAACACTAAGAACATTCGAATGTGATCCAAAAGGAAAATAATGAGTTTGGTAAGATCTTCAATTTTAAAAGTCCATTTTTATCACTGTTAAGTTATAGACCTCCAAATTGTTTCCCCTTCAAAAATATTTCATTATTATTATTTATTTTATAATAAAAGGAAGAACGGGGCAGTGAACCTAAAAGGAAAAAGCTGTTTCCAAATCATGTATACAGTAGTAAGCTTTAAAATAAAAATGGACAGAGTGCTTTAGAGGTACATGATATTTTAACCAAATCAATTCAAATCCTCGTGAATGTATCTGTTTTTACTTATAGACAGAATACTGGAGCTTCCACCGGCTAATTAAAGACAGGATACTGTTGGAAGATGCAGCTGATGAAGACAAGTATAGTCCCTTGCAAACAGTATTTACTGCAGTCACTGTAACTTAGTTAGTAACTGCCACCCTAACCAAGACAAAAAGCTCAAAATTGCATGGATAGATGGACAGGTACTGTGTCAGACTCAGGTCACACTTTTCTGTTAGTGTCTCTACTAACATAAGAACAAACAGTAGAGATCACACAGAGTAATCTTCATCATCAGAGGCGATTCATTCCAACTCAACTGAAGCACACCATAAACCTGCCAGACGTTTATTTCTGGACAGCTTCACAACCTTAAAAAGCTGCATTCTGAACATTTTAGAACTACTGTGGCTATTTACACTCTATACATGGACTTCACTGCACATGATTTGACTTAAAATGCTTAGATCAGTTAACCAGTATCAGCCTCTCTAGGTCTAAGTTACAATTCCATACATACATGGTACCACTCTATATCTATATAAATATAGATCTGTTGAAATCTTAAATAGAGGGCCTCAAAGAGAAATAGTATAACATGGCTAGCAATGTATTGACCAAAGTACCCCAGGTCTTGGAAAGCTGGCAGCACTGAGTCATTTGATAGATTACTTAAAGTGTAATGAAAGAACAGTGGGATCATTAAGCGTGATTAAAGTGATAATCACCTAAAATAAAGGTTCAGCAAGTATTCTAGGTTTTACCATATGTATGTTCTTGTCAACAGTGTTAAAAATATTTTGAATCATGACTGTTGCAGTTGGAAATCAGCTCAGATGTCTGATTGATGCCCCTATTTACTCCAGCATTTTACAGGCAGTAACTACTCTGCATGATACGAACATGACTTTTGTGCAGACACACAGACAGGATGGATGAGGAACACACCAGCAGAGTCAGATGCACTTGCTACAAAATCAAAAAGGTAATTTAGTATTTAATTAAAGAAATAGTTTAAAAACAAAACTACTGAGCAAACATAAAACAAAGCGCTCTGAAAGCATGCAGGCGAAGATTTGTAAAAGCAAAATAAGTTTTGGATATTTTGATGGGACACTACAAATCAGACAATGCAATAAGACACTTTACTGACACGTTATTGACACTTGTTAAGTCACCGCATAGTCAATGAGTGAAAAGTTGAAAACAGGAAATGAGTTGCACAATCTTACCAATGCAAACTATGCCTTTATGTATCCCACATTTCAACAGATTACACCTCGGTGATAACCTTGTGGTTGAAATGTGGGATGAATAAAATAATTTCCATGTCTCTATATTGATTCATGCTTTATTTTAAAACAGCCATACTGTATGTGCAATAACTGGGTAGTGTTTCCTGACTCACCACAATCAAATCTGACCAAATTAATTACAGTCAGGATTATGCTCCATCAGTCGGGGTCTGTCTTTATTGGAATTAAAAGTTAATTTCAGGATTGTATATCAATCAAAACCGTATCAAAGGGATGGCGTTGTATTGAGAACATGTGTGGTCCAAACACCAAGTGAAGAGCAAGGTTTCATGGGGCTGTGCAAATTCATGTCTTTCCACAGCTGTGAAAATACAGCCTCACCTGAACATCACCTGATCCAAGTATTATAAGTGGAATACTGTATGTATAATTAATATAAATAAGTGGAACTAATCATACAGTCCACACAAGGCTGAGTATGAGCTATAGCCTGGCATTAGCCACAAGAGACTATCTGCTATCATTAACATATACAAAAAAAATCACTTCTACAAATATTTTGCTGTCGAGTCTGTAGCTATGAGAAGAAATAATCGTAAGCCATTACAAAAGTCACACAATGGACCAGAGTGAATCCAAAACATCTATCTGCACAGCAAGGAAGACACTCAGCCAAACATGTGTGAGGCATGTGAAGATTTTAAGATTAGATGTTCCCTAATGTTTGGTGTTGCGACATCTCGTAGTGAGCCTACTTACTCTCTCTCCTTCTCAGTGAGCCTGTCAGTGATGGTGTCCTTGATGGAGGAGCGTGAACCTTTGTGGATCACCGGATACCTAAGGGGGACTTGCAGGAAGCACGAGATCATCAGGACCAGGTGCGATGTGTAACCCAGGGCGACTGCCACGCTCCCATCATCCTTAGCTGCAGGACACAAAGTAAAGAGGGTTCCAGTAATCACATATTAGATATAGATCTGTTGAGCAGACAAAGAATGGTGGTCTACATCAACACACTAAAGCCTCAAAGTTTTTATTTAATCTAACGCAAATCAAATTTTAAACTGCTTAAAAGTCAGTATTTTATAACATCAAGAACTTCAAAGCATACAGCCAACAATGTCTGCTTTGTTTGGAATGTACTTTTATTACATGGAAAAATAAATTGTGTTTACATAAACCATGTCCACATCTTGTGAATCCAAACAAAAATGTATAAACATCCAACCAAAGATAGCTTGGTAACCAAGCCTTCACAGGAAGAAGAGCAGTTGCATTGATGTGGGAAAGTGTTTTGAAAGTGATACAAAATGTGGCACAGCACACACAGTACCAAAAACATACCCCATTTCTTTCGGGTATGTGCTTGGGAAGCAAAAGCATTACGTCTATCTATCCCCTCTGAGCCCGAATGGTGTTTAGGATGGAAAACTGGATGCTTTTGTGATCATTTCTGACAGTAAGAGAAACTGCAAACCCTCTCGCTTTAAGTACGAGAAATGGTTTCAAGACAACCCGCTAAGTGGTTTCACATTCTCAAACAGCAGAAGGGCACTGCCTGAGGCAAAGACTTTAAATCTCCGTGGTCTTTATCTTAATGCTTTGAAACAATAGACTATGGCAACAGTGAGTGGTGGACTCTTTGGCATACTGTGTGCTTTTCAACGTCACACAGAAAGCCGGCTTAGCATCAGTATTATTCCTACACTTTTTAGTCCATAGCTATAAAACCCTCTGGAGTACACAGCTTCCTGGCCTCTGGTGTCTTTGGATGATGATGCTCCACTAAAAAGGAATAGCAGGTCAACTAAAGGAGATGCAACTATAAGCTACACCTTAGGGTGCAGGTGGAGAGTGCTGATTTCTTGTCCGACTGAGCTGACAAGGAAAGCTATTAAATGTAAAAGACTGAAGGGCCACTTTGACTGAAGGACCACTATGACCTCCAATGGGATTAGGACTCCAACTAACCCTGACCCTGGTCTCTAATGTGGAACATCCTCCCCTGTAGGCCTTTTTAAACCGACTACAACATCCATGCAGACAGTTGTAGACTTGATCTAGCTTTCTTTGGGGCAGACATCATACAAACGAGAGCAAGGGTCAGCAATGAGGTAAAAATAGAACATATGCTTTTCCATCCTTTGCTTCTAAGGTCTCTACAGGTAGGGCCATTGCAAAATGTCTAACGGTCACAGTAGTTATGTTAGTGTGTAAATATTAATAGATATTCTCTACATTTCTCAAACCACAAGCCACCTGACCAGGAGGGAGGCCACACAGGGAAAGGTAGTTAGCAGGTGTTAGGCCTTTTATCTTCTGCAACAGCCAATGCTGCGTTGTTTCCTCACTGCTAGGTGTTCACCTACGCAGGACTGGAAGGCAGAAGAAGGCACAGGCTTCCACCTTATGGGAAGTGATTGCTGCAAACACAAATGGGCTGGCTGTCACTACTGTGCACTTCACTGTGCTCTTAAAAGATGTTAGCAGGTGGAGTGCGACAGCAGGGAGCGGAGGAGATTGGGAGCAGTATTTTTGAATTATGGTTCAGAGGCCTGCTGGGGATCACCAGCTGTGAGGAAGGGGAGCTGGAGAATGTAGAGTGGACAGTGGCCATTGTGTTCTCAGTATTAGACAAGTGCTGCAGACCAAAGAAAACCATGCATTACCCATTCATCCCCAACCCCCACCCCTCAATTCATCAATTCTAGTGAGAGGTCATGAAGTCATCAAGTTTCCCTCGCTGTGACAGCAAATCCCATTTATCAAACATTACACATACAGCGTGACCCTTACTCTAACCTACCACACCAACATGATAACAAGGGCTTTGTGGCTCAAACTGCCTGCTGACAAAACTTTGTTTCAATGGCCTGTTGCCCAACACTGTGACTTTGATATTAAACCATGTGGTTGTTGTGGCTGTGTCTCATGGGGTGGTGGAACCTAATACAAAAGCATCTTGTGACTCTATAAGACTGTGGTAGTGCTGGACAACTCCTCCACCAGCAGCCAGAGGAGAAATCAGAAAAGGTTGTTAAAAAAACAGAAGAATGCAAACCAACCGGCTCCAAACTTCTTCCTTATTTAAAGACTCTTTCTTTTAGCTAGATCAGTATGGGCCTTTCTCCTTGTTGGCACTATGAATTACAGAAACACTGAAATTGTATTCATTAATTCTGTCTGTCTTCTTACTGCACGGCCAAGAAATGAATTGATGCAAATTAAAACACACACACTCAGAAGAATAATATAAAGGTAAAAGAAAAGAAAACAAGCCCAGGAAGGTTTGTGCGTGCAGATCTTTTCATTTGAATTCTAAATCCCAGGACACACTGCGTATATGAGCAGCGTGTGTGTGTCGCGGAACCTCTTGCTGTTCATTTTGGCGCTCATGGTTAGATTAGCCACACAGCAGATCAAGAGAGAAATGATCTGTTGATAGTCATATTGACATTAAACCAGCAACATTACATCTTTTACTACAGTTTCAATGTCTATATCTGTAGAATATGTCACAGACAAAAAATATATATAAATATTCTATTTTTAACTCCCCAGTTACAATTGAGCATGCAGCTCTTTTTCTGTCTAAACTAAATATAAATGAAATGTACGGATATTGAAATGAAAAATACTAATATTGATGGTCATTAGAAGAAAACTCAAGGTAGAAAGATAGTAATGGCAGGAGCAGCACTGCAGAAACGCTGACTGTGTTGAGCCGCAGCAGCTCGAGGCAGCCGTCACGCACTGGTAGAGGTAGGTCGTCTGGTCCGGGCAGAAGACTGTCTTTGCCAGAAGAAAGTGATTATGTTTGTGATCAATCATTGCCAAAGATCTCTCACACACTATCTGAGGTCAGACATGTTGTGTGTGTACATTTTGATTTTGATTGTATAGAACTAGCCAGAGGAATGTCAACCTTTCCCAACTAATAAAACTTTTGACTCTCTAAAGATTATACAATTATGTCATTATGTCTTTTATGCATTAAAATGACATACCGATAATTATAAAATGATTTAATTTATGCCTGTTAAAGACTGTAATACCTTAGCACAATAATGCCAAATTGCCATCTCCGGCGGCCAAACTTATATCATAGATGCTTTTTCTATGAGATCATATGCCTTCAAATTGGTAAAATGTTAAACTACTTTGATTCACCAAACATCTACATATAACCACAAGCATTAAAGCTAAGGCAAAACACTTGGTCAGTATGCCTCACCACAGCGTATCCCCCTGTGACCCCGAAACACAAAAGCAGGCCCCATCATAAATTACCTTGAAAGTCTTCAGAGTTTGGCAGCTTCACTCCACAGATGACATAATCTGACTGATTAGCCTGTGGATTTAAATAAGAGGTTTCATATATAAGACAATGATCAGACAGGAGAAACAGACCCAGACAAGATGAAACCGTGTGTGGGACGAAACATCATCGTTGCCACTGGCAGAGACACTTGCTTATTTAGTTTGTATGCCAAATGTTCTAGGAAATGGAGTGACTGTAGCATCAAAGGCATGTTAAACAGAAAGCTAATGACTTCGGATGCTCTCCTAAAAAACTGCTCATTACTTTGGGGGAAAAAAAGATAACAGTTTGCATCATCATTATCTCATCATTATCTGCACCATTTCTGCTTTTTCAAAGCCTTGGCTTTATAACCAGATAATTCTTTGCAGTTGCCTTGTCAACAATGTGTTGTGCAGCAGTGTACCATCAGGCCCAACTCACCACATCAATGGGGTAGATGTAAGAAAGCTCAGAGAGGAGCTGACGACAGCGAAAGGTGAGCTGGGCGTTGGACTTAAGGAACTGTTCTCTGGGGAGACAAAACCAGACACAAGGACGACACGATTAGGAAGGAGACGGCTGGCAGAAGGAGAGAAAAGCAGCGGCTAAGAGTGGAGGATGTAGGAAATGGTAAGGCAAAGGAGGGACTAAAGAAAGAGCAGGGATGAGATCGTGAGGGAAGGAGTGGACTTGAAGAGATGGGAGGAAATGGACATGAGCAGCAGAAAAGATCCAGACTGGGTACTGCTCCACAGGGTAAGGTGTAAGGCATAAAAGTAATGGAAGTCACAGAAAAGATGAAAGATTTATGACAAACAGAGAGGAGAACTTATTTTTGCAACATAATGATGTGTGATAGCAGGTTAATGTTGGTTCAAGGAGAAGAAAGGTAAGTGACTCATCAGTGAATCATCTGCACTTTTACTAGGCAGCTTATATCCATTGTTAGTTGTGCAGGGTCTATCAACCCCAGCTTGTTCCACTATCAGAGCAGGCTGGAGGACATTCTGAAATTATGACCTATGACAACTGGAGAAGTCTGCATTTTTGCTTTACAAAGTACTGGGGTTTGACCAGGTGTGTATGTTGTTTTTATAGTTGGTGCTTGCAAGACTTTTGTGGAGATAATAATAAAATGCCCTGATTTTCCCTACAGTCACACAATTCTGAGCTATTCTAGAAATTTTAAGACTATTAGAAATCCTATGTGCTGAATTACAATCAAGGTCTTCTTGTTCATGTAAATGGATGTTAAAGCTGTTTAATACATTTGTACAGGTGGTCGAAATGCCCTGTTGGCTGTCCTCTCCCTTATCTGACAGCAATATATTATCACTGAGGAACCGATGTGGTGAGTGCAGGTGATTTAAAAGCTACTGTTGTACCAGAGAGTAAAGGTGAATTCATACAGAGTACTGGACTGTGCATGTAAAATCATCTAGTTATTGAGTTGTGTGAAATGCATTCAAAATGTATGCTCAGTTATGAGCAGCTGCTCAGCTGCCTTTTATGAATGCTGCGAGAGCTCTTTGGGTGTCTTCTACAATATTTACACCACTACTTGTGAAGCAGTGTGGGTAATAGCTCATCATTTAATGCAGATGAAAAGAGATTTTAGGGGGAAAAGGGTTATTGAATGTGATGCACCCTCCCATCTATGCTCCTCGCCTTTCATGTGAATTTCCTCTTTGGCTTTGCCTGTGGTTAGCAGTCTCTTATCATTTCCCTTCCCAATGTGCAGCTGCTTTGTACAAAGGAAAAAAGAAACAGATTGGTGTGTAATGATTGTTTGATCTGAAATGATTCATCTGACCAGCAGGCTTTGCCTTACTGGTTAAGCCCATGGTGCAAGGCCTTCACAAACCCCTGTGCTAAAACATGTTTCCCACTGCCCTTCTTAATGTATCCTCACAAAGCACTACTTATGCCAGGTAAATTAACACAATGCACACATCCTGTGGAAGTACTGAGATTTGTTAACAACTACTATTATACTATTTCAAATTAAAGTATCAAAAATGAAAGTACTCATTTGGCAGTAAATGTATTGCAGTAGAAATATAAAGTATCATCATGGAAATACTCAAGTAAAGCACAAGTACATCAAAAGTGAACAGTAAAAGAAAGTACAGTTCTTGAGTAAATGTACTTAGCTACTTTTAACCTCTGGTGATCATAGGAGAGTTGGTTTAACACCTTAAGTATACTACTGCAACCTAGAAAGGCAAAGTACATTTATCCTTTCAAAAAGTACACTCAAAACAACAACTCCAGCTACTACAACTGAAGACACCTTGACTGATATCTTTTTGTCCCAATTGTTTGAGAGATGTTCAGCAGCAGATGTGAAATATTAAACAGGGATGGAAAAGGCTGGGAAAAAATGTGCATACTCAACATAACCTTTCCCGAGCTGAAAGGTAAAAAAAGATGTTCAATAAAAAAAGAGACATTTCCATGAAAAACCATCAACGACACAGACATTTCCAAGGAATGGATGTTAGGCAGATGTACAAGTGTCGGTGTTCATTTCCTGTTTGCTGGGTCTCTTGGCCCCGGTTGGCCTTCCTGGGGATCTGGTTTACCCTCTGTGACTGCCAGGTACTTCTCAGACAAACACAGTGTTATCCAGGGTCGGCACCCACCGAACACGTCCCCCCACAGGCCAAGGCAAACACAGGCCACTAGGCTTTTTAGCACAATGTGCAAACTCTCCGCTGAGAATACACAAATAGGCAGCCGCAAAAACATCCCCTTATTTTGAAAGAGCAAGGTGGGAGGCAGGGAGCAGTGTGGAGTCTCATCACAATGGGTCATCAGGTCACATCATTCAGGGGCTCTGTGTAATGTCCAGTTGACATGCATATGACATGCATGCATTTAAAAAGTGTTTTTTCTATGCAGATATCAAGCAATAGCTAATTAGAGGTTCACACATACCTCTTGGCAGTGCATTCCTTCTGCAGCTTGGTTAATGATTCTTTCTCCTCCTTCAGACTCTCGTGCTGAGCAGAGAACGCTTCCTCTGAAAGAGACAAAGAAGAGAAAAAAAAAAAAGAGTAAATTATCAGGTGTGTGTTCTCTTCTGCTACATCTGAACAGCCAGGTGGGCTTGTGTTTGGTTGGCTGCCATCCGCTGTTAAACCTAAGCGAGATCAAACAGCTCTTTTGATCAGGCCAAAACCATTTCCTTTTGACACCACATAAAACCAAACAACATATGTATGCAAATTACAGGATTTGTCAGACTCTGTAAATACAGAGCTGTGTAAATAAATAAAATAAGACAGATAAGGAACAGTGATGATACAGCTTGTGGAAGTTGTGTAACTGTGATATTGGTGAGCTCACAATAACTCAGTGTAGCATGGGTTCTGTTCTGCAGCAATGATTACATACTGTATGATCCCCATTGTAAGTAAATAGGTAGACAACACAATGATTCACAATAATAATAGTTTGCTACGTATTTCTGTCCTGCATTTCTCCCCCACACACCAGAATAAACAGGACAAAGTGTTTGTTTATTTTGTGTTCTAGCTTTGTTTAAAGCTGAAAAAGGAAAAGGCATATGGTCAACTGTACCTTGCAATAATCATTAAAACGTTTGGACTGCTGTCCTAATTAAAAAGCTCAAGGGTCCCTAAGGATTGTGAGACCATAAGGGTGCAACAGCTGAAGGCCTGTGGCCGTTGTATCGGACCGTGGTGGTGAAGACAGAGCAGACCAACAAAGCAAAGCTCTTTGTGACAAAAATCACATATGCTTTATGTTCAGACTGTGAGTGTAAACATTCGTAATGAGGTTTCTCCCCGAGGTGGCTGACCTCAGTCTGTGACAAGGGAAAGAACTAGGCCATGTAGGAGGACCTTGGTGTCAAGTCACTGCTACTCCACAATCACTTGGACCGGTTCCAGTTGAGAACCGGTTCCAAATTGTCCGATACATCGTAGCCTGTTTTCCCAGAAGAAGAACAAGTCCACCACCTAGCAGCAGCTTATTTAAACCATATATTTACATTTACAGGTTAGTGTATAGAGTCTGTGGTTGGTGCAGCTATTCTGTCTATTTAGAAAAACATCTTTCCCACTTTGAAATTAAACAAAAGCCCAGATGTCCTAATTTTCCGCCAGTACTTAAATGCAGCATGCATTTATGAATCTGTGGAGCTGCGACCAGCGTTAATATAGTCTCAAAATCCCAAAAGCAAAGTAACCTGATCCGTGTGTAACACGATACATTTGTAAGCACAAGAAGCTTTTTGAAAGTGAAAAGGATCACATCTGAGAAGTAAAAAATCTTCAGTTACAAAACTGTTTTCTTCAGTTGCAAATCTTGTTTTACAGTTACATATCATGTAATACACATTTCCAAATCATATTGAGACTATATTCTAAGCTTTAGCCACACTTTCAAGCACAGTAGAAGGATACATAGTAAGCTTCGCCCAGGAACCATTAAGAGGAACAGCACATTGCTTGTTGACTGTTTACCTGAATTATTCTATTAAAAATGGACATGAAAGTACTCAACAATGTCTATGGAGAAAAATAAATAAATAAAAACTCTTAGTTCTTATCAAGCCTGTAATCCATCCTCGGTCAGCTGGGATGACAACAGCTGGCAGAAAAGAGAGTTTTTAACAATTAAGATGATCAAATCACTTTTGATCAGTTGGATCACACAACCAGCTTTTCATCACATACTTCCACTCACATCCATGCTGCTCAAAGTGACATAAGGGTGGAAGAAGAGATACCTTGATAGAGACAGAGTAAGGGGTGGAATGAAGAATGATGGAATGAAGGTACTCAGAAGTATCAGTACCTGAGTATCAGATTAGCGAGAAAGACAGGCAATCCCTCTGAACGAAGACGTGAAAACATATTTTAACACTCACTGCGTGGGCCTGTTTTGCACTCTTCCTTTCATGTAATGCCCAGCTCTGTCCTATCTGTTCTATCCATCCATCTTCTCATCCTTTCATCTAACCTGTTCCAGTTTGCATCACGGTATGGACAAAATACCACATGCTGCATTCTGGTTGGTTTGTGTGGCGATACATTATCTTCCAAATCAAACATGAGTGGTGGGGTGCCAAAATTAAGAGGCAGTCTCATTTACTGATGAATCTGATGTTGACAAATGATGATCGCACATAAATCAGTCAGGGACCTCACTATAGCTTTTCTGATTTTGGACACGAGACAGCGTACAGTCAGGTAGAAGATGGCAGGGTTTGTGGGATTCTGAAGGAATTCAGGCTGAAAGATGCACAATCACTATGCTGGTTTAAACTGCTGGTTTAAACGTTTGTTCAGAATGGCCTGACCTTAGTGACCTCTGTGTAAGAACGTACACTACCGTTCAAAAGTTTGGGGTCACCCAAACAATTTTGTGTTTTCCATGAAAAGTCACACTTATTCACCACCATACGTTGTGAAATGAATAGAAAATAGAGTCAAGACATT
>JAVQJD010099949.1:0-23341 GCA_036023655.1 Nannoperca australis
AGTGAGCCTAGTGCCAAGTCATCAAACCCTCTATCCTGCCAGAGACTGTTTTGAAATACTAATATTACAGGCCAGCAGGGCTTAATTGGGAAGTTATCTCATGATTGAAATAAAATAAACCTCAACACTGACTCAGTATGGGGCGCAATATTTAGGCTAGTCGACGGATTTGTCTGGAATTGTCTTTAGCCTGTAAGGAGTAGGTTTAACAGCCTATTTTATGAAAAGGGCATTATCCCCCCCGCCACACACACACACACACACACACACACACACCGCTTATTTCGTTAAAGACGTGATTACATAATAAGGCCTTTAGAATATTAATTGCTTAAATTGTATGGGGGGAGGATACACTCCTGGAGCATGTTAAAAGATCATCAAAGAACAGAAATGCAGATTCTAATCCCCTACAACTATGCAAGTGTCGTAATTATGTTGTTGTCTAATCTCTATCTTTAAATGATCCTGCGATTAGATATTCAAATCCGATGATCTGATCATTTCACCCCGGTATTGTAGCACATTTGTGTATATTCCCCTTTGGCATTGCCAAATCCCATTCTCAACGGGATGGATGCATTACATAAACATTGCATAAACCTCTATTTTAACAAAGCATAAGCTCTATTTAATCTCCTGTCATCTGTCATATTCTTGTTTTGTTAGGTGAAAAATAGCCGTCAAAGGGTGGAACTAAAACCTGAAAATCAACTTTTAAAGTTCTTTAAAAAGTGCTCCAAGCGATTGTTCTAAAGATACTGACACTAAAAATCAACGTGAAAGTGCATTGGACACTAGTGGATTTGTCTCACTTCAGCTGGCACTTTGTCGCTGTCTTTAAAGGAAATTAGATCATAAACGTGATTTTTGACTGCAAATGGGTGGTTGTTTTGTATTTTGCTCAGGGTCGGTGCCAGGGACTAGATCATGGACCCCCCCACCCAGACGCGAGATGTTACTGCGGACAAGTCGGGATCTTTGGCAAAAAAAACAGTCGCCTTTTCCTACCGGCGAAGCTCCGTGCACTCGGTCCCTCCCGAGCCTCAAGATCCGCGGCGGAGCTGCAAACTCCGAGGCAGCACACCACACACACTCTCTCTCTCTCTCTCTCTCTCCGTCCCACCGCCCCCCCCCGCACTCCCTCTCTTCCTTTCGCACTTCGCTGCAGCACCCTCAGCACCTCAGTTGAGCAGGAGCACCGCACTGAGTCACATCTATACACACACGCTCTCTACACGCACGCACGCACACACACACACGCACGCACGCACGCACAATCGCACACAAGCACAGCCTCCTGCGGTATCCCATACGGCGCAGCGGCTTTTCCAGCGGCATACCAAGTGCGTCCTCGCCGGGGGATGGGAAGTGCACCTCCCGGTTCTCAGAGCGATCAGAGCGGCAAAGTAAGGTCCTGCTGATCGGGGATGCTGCTTGGAAGTCTGCTGCTATTTCTTTTTTTCCCCGTGCAGGAATCGCCTTCTAACTACACCTCTTCCGGGGATTTAAAGTGGACAAGCCATTTGATCAGGATATAACATTATTCTAAGCGTTTCTCATTTTTGGGGGGAGTAAAAGGAGTTTGCTCTGGACGTGCCTCTTATCCGCAGTGTCGATGCGGCTGCGGCTGTGAAGTGAAATCTGCATAGATTACAGGTAAGGAAAGATGGTTGTCACGGTGTTAGTTCCCACAGCCAGGACTGTGTTTTCTTTTTTAAAGGGTTGCTTTGGTGCCACTATAGCCAGGTTTTGGGTGTGAGTTTGCCACTGCACCAGCCAGGTAACGGCGGCGTGCGTGCTGCACCTGTTCTAGCTGCGCCATGCCCGCTCTGCGCACTCCGGCGATCGGGCGGGTTTCATTTCGAACCCGTCCGTTTGGGTCGCGTAACTAGCCCCGAGCAGAACTGCAGAACATTTTAACGACCTGCTTTTCCCCCTCAACTTCGGACCCTGTATTGATGGATTCCCTCCGTTTGGCGCGTCATATCATCCGTGCCCTTCGTCCACTGTAAGCCAGTGGAGGATTTTGCATGCCCAAAATGTGCCTCTTGCAGCAATAAACTCTGAAGGTTAAAAACTGAAAGATTTGTCGGGGATTCCGCGTCGGATTTACGCAGTGCCTTCGGGGTTAAAGCCAGTACTTGGGGCTAGTGTTTAGTGGCGTGTAGACTTCTGGATCGCTTTAGTCGATCCTCGGCTCTCAGTCATGGAAATGGACAAAACTATCTGATTTTCTACTACGCATGGTTTTGTCAGGATGCTTAGCAACTGCAGGATAATTATAATGTAACATGTTGGAATTAAAAGGTTGGTTGGGAAACATTGTGAGAATTGTAATTATGAACACTGTGGTTCTTTATAGAAAAGTTATTTTAATCCATGCCGTTTTGGAGCATGTCCTGCATCTGTAGGGAGCCACTTTTGATTTTACTTAGCCTGAAACCATTCATGCATGGCTTTGTGAAGAGCCTTTTTCTAAACGGGTTGTTCATGGTGTCAGGGTTGCACAATCCCTGTGGATTAGGGAATTTTTCTCGTATTTCTGCCTGTTAAACATCTTGTGGCTGGCGCATGGCTATATTTTCACAACTCGCAATGTAGCTGCGCATTTATGATTTTAAGAGCAGCTGTGTCAACTGTATCTCTTGTAGTTCGTCAAAAACGAACGTTGCGTGATGCAAAATTAACTTTACCAAGCGCTTTTCGCCCGTGTGGCTTCCAGGATCACTGGGATATGCCAGTCTCCCCAAAGCTTTTGAACTTGACCAAAGGGCTGGACTGTAGGGATACTCAAGTTAATAGAAAACATTGTGCTGTAACATATCTGCAGGGATTTCTTCTCTTCGGCATGCAGAGGGCTTCTAAGTTTAATGTGACTTTATTTTAAGGCATCCAATTGTATTACTTATGCATTTACTATAGCATCCTTTAGGGTAACATGTTGTGTAATTTAAGGTTAAACTTGATCTTTTTACAGATTATTGAATGATTTTATCTGAAGGATTTTTGCTTTGATATAGTAGTAGTATAAGTATAAGTCAAATGTGTTGGGTTTTGTGTTTGCTCCTGAGTACTTGACTATTTTCATTAATGTAATTTAAGTCCTTATTGAGTGGCATACTGAGACCAAATTCAACCAATTGACTAACTCGGCTCTATTTATGTGGTACTGCCAAATCACAGTTAAACAAATAGTGTGAGTTTGGTTTACAGATAACATTTTTTGATTCACATAGATCACCTTCCTTTTGATTGCTCTGCGCTATCCCTGTGTGTTGGAGTCGTGCCACATAGCGTAAGCCAAGAGACGTGGTGGTGCCGAATGTGTAAGATATCGTCGCTGTCAACACTGTCTTAAAACGTTGCATTTGTTCTGTGTACAGTTCGTTACTTGGTTATCAACACATTTGGTTTTGCCCACCTTCTAGTTGTACACAAGGTTAATAATCCCCTATGGCACAGCGTGTCTGTGTGTCATTTCCTGGCATCAGTGTCATCCATACTAGAATGGGAAGGTTTGTTGGAGCTTGAGCGGACTTATAGACATTTAAACAAGGGGAAATAACAGTGCAGGCTCTTCAGCACACGCGTCTTAACCATGCAGTGTGATGCTCTAAATGTGACTTTGTCTCTCTCCTGCTCCATCGCTCCCTTCTTTCCCATCTCCCTCCCTCCCACCCTCTCTTACACCTTATGCACAAAAAGCAGCTGCTCCAGCCTATGCAAAATGCAGTTCTGTAGCACAGCAGTCACACTGGGTACTCTGAGCCCCTCTGCCGGTTTCTCACTCCCCTCTATCCACCTGCACTCCACACTCAATGCATCAATTCAGTGTTTCCCCTCAGAACGCTGATTGATATAACTCTATACTTAATGTGCACCATTGTATTATTGTTGTTGCACAGATATCTTGCAAGCACTGTGACGATCCATTTTGAGTTTTTGTGCAATATTTTATTTTTGTCTAGCAATCCCAACAAAGGGCTTCCATACTTGTGTTTAGTGCACACTCAGAGTGTGGCAGAAGGGACAAGGCTATATCCTGGAAAACCATGAGGGGCAGTGTGGCTTCACGGGCTGGTGCAGTGGATCGATTGATCCCATATGTTAAGCTTTTGTTGACATCAGTTTAGATTTAGCTTCAATGGCTCAGTAAACGTGTGTGTAGTGTGTTTATTGGATAATTTATCAAAAGATAATATATTAACGTGTATACCACATTTTACTTAGGAAATTATAAAAGCATATTTCCAGATATTTTACATATGTTCAGATGTGCTTGGGGCTGGTAGGAAAAATCATTGTAATATTATTGGATTTCATGCTTTTTTTCCGTTGAGAGATTCTGCACTGCTACACAAATCACTTTGATGGTTCTTTGATGGACAGCTGTAAACAAACATTAGACAGTACTGGTTCATGTGTGACTTTTTTAGTTCCTCTTTAACTGTGTGTGGCTTGCAGTTGTGAGGTACAGTATAGGAGAGAAGTTCACTCACAGGGCAAAGTGTTTTTTACTGAAGGCTTAAGTTCCTCTGCTTCTCTGTGTCAGTGTGACTGTGGCTGGCAGGCTAGCTCGACTCTGTGTGTGTGTGTGTGTTTTTCATTGCTAATGTGTTTTATCTCAACTCCTGAATGCTCCAATTTGCTTGTCCTCTTAGAGGATATGTATACATGTGTGTTTGAGTTCTGCTGCTGTCAAGGTCTCAAGGGAAAAACATTTAGTCTCTGAGCAGTTTGATAATCCTATCTGATCTGTCTTGCCTCCTTGTCCTTTCACCAAATTCCAGCTTAGTCGTAAACTCTTAAAGGCTGTACAACTACGAGTCTCCCTCTCTCCCATACGATTCTCCCTCCTTCGCTCCCTGTGTGCTGTCCATCAAGGCCTGCCTATAGGAATTGGAACAGCAGCTTTTATCGGCCTGTAGGCACCTCACATTGACATACTACCCCGTCTGTCGGCCAATGTTACGGCTACAAGGCTGGAGTTTGGACCCGAAGAGCGTGGCCCTGTCAATATTATGGCTTGCTAATGGATAAACTCTCACTCCAACCTTGGCAGTAAAGACATTCATTCCATTTTGGGGGCAGTGCATTTACAAGAAAAGGCTCCATAGAAAATCTTTGCTATGTGTTCACGTCAAGGAGGAAACTGTGAATGAGTATGAATGGGGAATCTTAGAAAGATTCTCCGTAGTGATATAAATGCCTGGTAGCAGTGCAGACAAGACTCAGCTGAAGTGTGTTGTGTGTCTGTGTGTGGGTGTGAATGTTGCATCTGTGACTGGCCTGGCGAGGCCCTATATGAATACTCTGGTCACAGAGATGTATCGTCATGTCTGATTGAATGATGTGTCTGTGGACTGGACTTGAATGAAGCTCTCTGTTTGTTCTTTCTCTTTTTGTTGCTCTCTTTCTCACTTGATGTCTCTCTCTCTCTCACTCACAAACGCACACGCACACACACTTACAGCCCTCTGGGCTGTGACAGGACTACCAGACGCAGGCTAGTTTCCAATTAGTCCCCCCTCCTCTCCCATGCCATCAAGCACCACAGAGAAGATTGCAAATTGTATTTCTGTGTCACCAACTGTTCTCCCACCATAATCTGTCTCCCATATTTTAGGACAGTTAGACACATGATTCTATAACTCTGCCTTAGGGCTAACTATTGAATTGTATGTATACTTTTTTGGGGGGGGTGCTACTCCTTTTTGTTATTTTAGCTGCAAGAATTAAATGTAGATTGTGTTGGTTTATTTGGAAAGTCAGACATTCTTTTGTTTAGGATGAGAGCTTTAACAATTTATAGTATAACTGGTATCGCTGACTGACTGCTTGGTCATTTTAATCTAAATTCCAATGGGGGGGGTGGGAGATTCTATGCTACATTAAGAGAGTAATTGCTTACAAGTATGCAATTAACCCTTTGGTAATGCACCATAGTGCTGCACATTGATGTTTGCCACAGCAATGACATCAGAGATCTGAAGTGAGGATTTCCAAACAATAGACGTTGTGAATTCTATGGGGAGAAATCGATACCCGTCACAGCATCCAATTTAATGAGAACCTTTGTTCTTCTCTGAATAGTTTACTCAGCATATGTGTGATGCCTACAGAGAAGATACTGTATATATAAATGTGTATGTGTGCACCTATTTTGCTGCAGAACTTCTTTTTTCATTCTGGCAGCCAGAGTCCTATTAAGCTGTCACATGCCTTTTATAATGGGGCCCAATAGGCTACATGTACATGCTACTATATCACAGTCGCACCAATTTTATTTTCTCCCTCCAGCCTTCTCTCATGCTTCCTTTCATCTTTTTTTCTCAATCCTTCTCTCTCTCTCTCTCTCTCTCTCTTTCTCTCTCTCTCTCTCTCTCTCTCTCTCTCTCTCTGACTGTTTCTGCCTCCAGCTCTCTTGTCCCATATCTTGCTGCCTCACTCTAAGCTGCCAAGCACATAACTTTATCTGTGTGTGTTTGTCTGTGGGATTGGGCAAAAAAAATAAAATCCAGACTGTTGTGACATTGGAATGACCTATGTGGCAGGATATAAAGTGAGAGAAGACATGGGATGTTGCTGTTTTAGATGGGAATCAGGGAGATGTGGAAAGGCACCAGTGGGTTTGCCAGACCTGTTCCTTTTGATAAGACCATATTAAGCGTTTCTCCCAGTTCCCTATGATTCATATGGAGCCATGAGTCTGATATATAAACAGCTCTCTTTGATGCAGTGGCAGGTGACACGCTGTGCACATTGGCTCTCATGTTTATGTGTGCCAAGCCGAGCATGACAAGCAGTAAATTAGTTTTGTTTCAGATGCATGAAATGATGAGAAAATTGCAGACGGTCTTAGGGCATTTTTTCCCCTCTCACTCTCATTTGCTGCTGCGCCGACAACTTAAGTCCACGCCAGGATTAGGCCCCTAATTCTGTTTTCATCCTGTCTGTCGCAAAGAAGCATGGGCATGCATGCTTAAGTATGCATGTATGCGTGCACAGACATTTTATTAATCCACATCAGACAACACATCATAGCTCTCAATATTTATCACGTAACTTACAATCAACATTAACTGTTATTTATTGCATGTAATTTATCCCACAGAGGCTGGCACCTCATCTAACCTTTTGTTTTTTTTCCTCATCACTCCATTCTTTCAATAGCAAGATTTTCTTTAAGTGAGAAAACAGAAACAAACCATGTTTTAATAGTATGTTGTTTAAACATGAAATTTTTACGTGTACTACAATATCATTATGACCGTGAGTCCACAGGTCCATATGTAATAGTAGCAGTTAATGTCAATTTCTTGACAGTAGTATGTACACTCTTGGCACTCCAACCTGGTCCCTTCCCTACTTTAATCTTATTGGTTGTAGGAGCTCTGGTGTGACACCATCATATTTCAGAAAAGTTGAACTTGGTTTCAACTTGAAAAAAGGATTAGTGCATACACTGCTAAGTGCTAAAAGAGGTCAGTGACTTCCTTTTTGGGTTGTGAACTCCACCTCACCTTTTTAGAACTAATAAGAAAATGTTGCCTGCTTTATTTAAAAAAGTTTAGGTAGACGCACACACAAAGCTTATTAGGCTGTCTACAAAATTTGCTGTGAAAAAGACTGTGACCAGTACTAAAATTGCCATGTAAATATTGCTGTTATTTAAAAGTTTGTCCTTGTGCTGCTGTGATTGACTGTTTTCAGAGCCCTGTAGGAAAAGCCCTATTGAGTAGTGCTCACAGTAAAATATACGGAGAATTTGATTGCTATGTGTGATTACTATATTTTTACAGTATAATTCTGTTTCCTAGCTGGAGGGGATCCTCTGTTGTGATGACCAGAGGAGTTAAAGTTAAGGATATGTCTCGCCACTCTTGCCACCCCCACACACACTCTGTTCCACTCTTTCTTGTCCCCTCAGTCTCACTTCCTGTCTGCTCCAAGTGTCAGAGGTGTTGGGGGGGCATCAGTATGCAGTGTTACCACAGTAATTGTGAAACAGCGGGCTCAGGGAGGACCCCTGCCGCGCCATAGCCAGAAGGCAGTAGGATGGGGGGAGGATCTGCTTTACTGTAATACCCTCCCTGCATCGCCCCACCTTATCCTGTTTCCCCCCTCCCCTAAGGATATATCATAGTCTAGCAGAATAATGATGGGGATGTTACAGAGAGATTTAACAAGGCTTACACTGGGTTTTCGTGTTATTCTTCTCTCTGTGTGCTACTCCCTTTTGAGTTTGGGATTTTGCCTTTCTTGAGTATTTTTTTTTCTTTTTCTGTTGATGGGATTTGGAATGGTGTGTGTGTGTGTGTGTGTGTATGCAGTGATAGACTCTTAGCCAGGGTCCAACTCTTGCCAAGTGCTGGGGAGAAGTTTGTTGCTCTCCTGGAATAAAAACGTGTTCCATTTGTTGTTCTGGTTAAGCCTTGGACTTTCATCACTGACGGGCATTGTCGAGATTAAAATCGCCAGGAAAAGGGTGACTGCAGCAGAACGTGCAGGTTTTGCCATGTACCCCAGCAAACCTCTTTCTCTCCCCAAACTGGTGGATCATCAACCTGGTTGTTTTGCTGGATGGGTAATATCCCTCAACTCTGACACATATGTTTGAACTGTGTCATCCTTCGTCACTCCCTGCCCTGTTGTGAAGACTGTTAGGACTGAGAATCAACATAATCTGATTTCTGAAAGCTTGCTGCCTTCTCAAGCTTGCATTCCTGCTCAGTGTAGGGAGGACCTATTAAATCTTTCCACTATAGTGACACACACCATCTTTACCTGCCACCTACGCAACTATCAGTGTTCCTATGGCAACATGATTTGTCAACTGAGAAACCCCTCCACAGAAATTGTCCACACTGCTATGCTTGCTTTGATAAATAGCAGGAGGCACTTAAGAGACGTGATGGGTTGATATCGTGATGGACTTGTGACCTTTCATGTGACAGTAACTGGACTCAGAAGATTCACTATTAACATTCTTTTTTTATCTGCAGTGAGAGAAAGGCACCAATACTTGACATTCTCAGCACTGATTACCATAACTGTTTGATTGCCAGGATTTTGAGGTGCTCTACCACACTGCAAGTCTTCTATATTTGAAAACAGTGACTGATGGAGTGTTTGAGGTTTGGTGCTTGTTTGGTGCTCATGCTACCGTGAGCAACAGCAACAGTTTTTAGCAGTAGGCTAAATGTAGTTTAGTTGTTGATTAATAGTTAATAGTAAAATGAATTCATTCATTTTATGTTATTCAACTACTTTTTAACTTATCTAATAATTTCCCCGATGTACCACAAAGGGGAAATATAGCAGAGTGGAGATTTCTTAAAGAAAATCAAATGAAAAACTTTGGTTGTTATAACCAAGCCTTTCTAAATCTCCTTCTACCACCTCCCACACAGAGCACTGGGAGTTGCTGTAGACATCAGCATTACTCCAATCCCCAGATGACAGGCTGTAAGAGGAAAGGTGAGCCACTTTGTTGTATTGCATCGAGCATCCTCCCTCTGATTTTTTTTTCTCTGTTGGCTCACAAAAAGGCCATCTTCTCTCTCGCTGAGTCTACAAATGTAACGGTGGAGGAAGCACAAGTTCTGAGGTTTTCATCCCCTCCTTCACCCTCCCCTCTCTTTGTGTCCATCCATTCTGCATTGTCATGGCAGTCATTCTAGCTGAGCTTTGATTGGGTTGTTGTGGGCCCACCGGCAAATCTGGCAACCAGATAGTTATGTGGGGTGTGTGTGTGTGTGTGTGTGTGTGTGTGTGTGTGTGTGTGTGTGTGTGTGTGTGTTTGTTCATGTGTAAGTCGGTGTGTGTAAGAGGTTTTTCTCCATGTCTCTGGGAAAAGCAATGCGATGAGGTAAAGCTTGTAGAAAATCAAAGTATAAAAACGGCCATGACCAACTGTGGGGAGACGAAAGCAGGGGAGGAGGAGAGGGAGGAAGAGAGAGGAGGGGTAAAACGCTGGATAACAATTTGCATCCTCTCACTTGCCACTGTGAACAACTGCTCGCTAGAAAGCTTGTCTGATGTGTTTATGCCATAGGCTTTGAGGGTTGGAGTTGAAGGGAGAGGGAAAGTTTGAGAGGAGACAAACAGGAGGGAGGGAGGGAGGGGGGTGTGGAAAGGCATGTAATGGAGTGTAAACCTGCTTAAACTCAGTTTACCCACCTCTCAGTTTGTAAAATGCCACAAATGCACATATTTCCAGCTGATGTTCAAAGATGTTTGTTTACCTGTAAGAGTTCATATTATAGTGTTGATGTCAAACTGTCACTTGCATTGCATTTTTAATGAATAAATCAAATGTCCCATTAAATATACCCTTAAATTGTTAATGATGACCTTTAATACTGACCTTTTTTATAAAGTCCTCTCCGTTATTATAGAATATTCTCAGACACATCTAAAGTGTGTATGCACCTTTTATATTAGGTGTCTCAAACTTTACAAATTGATTTCATCTCTCTATACTGTTGTTTGCTTGTATGACTGAATGCCTTCACTGAAATAAACAGTGTTTTGTCCACATCTCTTTAAAATCGTGTTTTGAATAGTTAACTACTAGTATTTTGTCAAATGGTCATCCCCGGGCTAATGTAAGGACCAGTGGCCATGTGTAGACATACCTTTTAATTTACATTGGCTGTTTGATGCACAAAAAGTCCCAATAACAGCTGAAAACAAGTCACGCCATGTTTCCGCAGTGGAAAGTATGATGTTAGTGCACAAGGCCAAAGGAGTTTTGTAGCAGTGGGGATTTTGTCTGTGATGCTGTACGTTGCCTGTGGTTTGTAATGTGCTTGTGTGTAAGTGATAAAAAGTGTGAATTAGTCTGTAGCTTCTTCCAGAATGATGACAGAGTGGATTTATGAGACTGTGAATCATTTAATCATGGCCCTTGTCCCACTAGACCTCTCTTTCCTCCTCCTTCTAGATGCCTCTTTGTGCCCCAGGACATCGCATACGTAGTATGCTGCTGACATTAAGCCTGTGGAGCAGATTTATGGCTGAATAGACTGCCATTCTCTTTGCGCACACACACACACACACACACACACACACACTCGTACATACACACGTTTAATTTTTAATGTTTATTGAATACAATTACTTTCCACAAAAACAAATTATTATATATACCAAATTGACAACAGCACATATGGTTTTAAATGTTAGTTTTGCGTTAAGTGCACTTGCATTTGCAACACAAACAAAATCACACGGTGAAGTTTGTGAAGTATGGTGTCAAGTAGACTAAATGTATAATAATGGAGGATGCTTACTTTAAAGATTGTATCATAAACTCACTTAGGGACTACATCATCTGGATATGTTTTCAACAGATGGTTTGAGAAGCATGCAATCATTCTTTGAGCATTACATCCTGTTTTCCAGATCATGCTTCTGCATTTATATATTGCTTAGATCAGTTTAAGGGCATCACTTCCATTGGCCTGCCAGTTACATTTTATTTGGCAGCATTTCAGCTCTGACCCTCCTCTTTGCAGACGAGCACAGTGAGGAGTGTAGGCGAAATACATAGATGTGTGCATTACTCTCAGCAACACCACCTTCATCTCTAAAGTAGACTGCAGAAGTTTAAATTTAGTTTAAATTCACCTTAATGGACATAAGTTTGCCATGCATCTGCTGAATAATGACTACCATGGTGCATCATTCTACTCAATTAATTAAATATTAACATTGTCAACATTTTCATAACGAGCCCAAAGGAGACTCTTCACTCTAATTATTGACAATAATTGGCAATTACTGGCAATTACTACCTATTATGGCATCGTGCCAATATTAGTTTTGGTTGTTTATATAGATACATACTTTCGTCATTAGACTGTAGAAGAGTGACATAAATGGGGAGAAATTCTTTTGCACATGTGTGCACATTAGTTGTGTTTAAAGATAATTGGAATAGAGTGTTTGTTTGTTTATTTGGGGAGCAGCCCTAAATATCACATTATTTAACCACCATTTCTTATGGTAAATATATTCATATTACCAACATTATGTTAAAGCACTGACTCTCGTTTTGTACTTTGACCTTTTAGGGCAATGACACATCCACTTCTCCACTTCTGCTCATTTGTCATGCCAGAGGTTTCTTCTTCTCGCGCTTTGTCTTGTCTCTTTCTCTGACACTAGTTATAATACAGCACCATTTACTGAGTGTGTTTTTAAAATGGGATATCTCAGCTGCTAGAAGGGCACTTTTGACACATCTTGTCATACTGCTCATTTTTCAGTTTTCTGAGACCATTACCACAGTGCTGCAAGTCTCCGCAGGTGTAGACATTCTGTCTTTACTAGCATGTTTCACATTCTCCATCTATCCCACATACTATTTACACTGGAGGGGCATGTGAACAGGATAAAATTATTTAGTATGACATTTTGCGACTTTCTTCTGTTGGAAGTTAGGTCTTTTTCTTTTTAATTGAGGCAGCTGCAAAGTTGAGGGCAAGACTGAGTCAAAGGTACATCAGAGATGAGATGCTTGTAATGTTTGACAGTGAATCAACGTTTCTGCTGTTGTATTGGATGACAGCATATTTTATGGCTGTCATTGTTGTTTTTCCCCACCCTCCTCACTTATCAAGAAGACCACCAAGTGTAAAAGATATGCACCAATGGGTAACTTCAATATAATTCCAGGCATGAACAATTACTTTTAATGCCTTGATGTAGCATTAAAGTTTCTTCCCGAATTCAATGCGCTATTGTAATTGTTAAATCATTACAGAAGTGTTTTCGTCTTGGTTCAGAGGATTAGTAGAGTTTACAAAACACAAACAAAGGAAATAATAATTTTAAAGGGCACCACAGGCCAGTCAACCAACCTCATTCTGAGATCTTTAAGACTCTTCTTCATCACTACTATGGATTATAAGGGGAAGCTTTAATCCAATGCGCTTCGAGCAAACCAAATCAACCGCTGCACTGATGAGGCTCACAGCTGTGCATCGTGACCCTCTATAGTGTGTGTGTGTGTGTGTGTGTGTGTGTGTGTGTGTGGGAGAGACAGTTTGTGTAATGGAATGGGATAAGAGAGGATGGATTAATAGGACTGTTTTTGTCCTATTGTTTGTCTTTTTTGTACTGAGTTCAGCACAGCATACATGCACACACATATTTGGTTACCACACTTGCACACCGCACATACTGGGTGCACCTTCACGGACCGGTGCATAGCTTACCTGAAAGGAACTTTTTTTTGTGTGTGGAAATGGAGTGAAGGATCAGAGAAAAATTAAAGCAGCATTTAAAACTTTGAAAAAAATTATAATCACCACAAAGCCTTCTAAATAATCAAGCTTTTATGTGTTAGAGGTTAATCTCAGAGGTCAAGTCTGCTTTAGCCCTGTTTAGCAACAGTAAGGGAGAAAGACGGGGAAAGCTGTGGATACAGACAGGGAGAAACACACAAATGTGGATAGATATAAAGAATGTATAAAAAGTCACCATGAAACTGCCTGTGTGTGGTCAAGGGTCTGTGATTAATAGCTTCATTTGTCATGACAAAACATCTGAACTGGGGCAGGTCTGATCCTGTTTACAGCAATTCAGCCAGAAAACCTGATTTAGCCAATGGGTGAGTTCAGAGAATGTATTTTTTTTGGGGTGTTTTTCCTGGCGCCACACAAGCTGTAACCAGTTGGAAATAAACACCATTCAGACAGTGATATCAGTGTCAGTGAGAGTAGAATAAATGTACTGGATGTTGATGACAGCAAGGGTTGAAATTAGTGTGACTCAAAAGTAAAAATAATGATCGATACACAATTAAAAGGGAGGGAATGTTTATATCTTGTCTAACAAAAGACTTCCTTTGAAGAGATGACAAGTCAAGGGCAGGGTGACTGCAGCTGTCCTGAACTATTGTGAAAGTAAGTTTTGAACAATAGTAATATCTGTTGTGCAACACTGTGGCACTGATGTTGTTATGGGGCATTTGACAGTTCTGTGGGCTCCTTCGTTCTTGCTGTGTGCCATACACATTTGTTTTTCATATTTCTATTTCCATGACACCAATGTTTCAGATCTGAGGTTCTTTAAATATTATGGTGATACTTTACATGTGCTTTCCCTCAAGGCACCAGTAGTCTCTGGGCTTGTCTCAACCTGGACCACAGCTCTGAGCGTGTGTGTGTCTGCCAGTATATTCTGCTATTTACAGCTAAGGCTAACCGTCACATCTTGCAAACTGCTCAATGAAAATGCTGACACGCCTGGTCATTAACCTGCTTTTGTGGTTTGCGTACTATTATAGGCTCCTGATGATCACCAGTCCCATTTCACTGTGAAGTTATTTTACCATTACCTCTTATAGCTCAGTGTTTGGAGGGCCACTCAAAATAAGGGAGACTCTAAAATGAGGGGAAGTACCAAGGGATGACTTATGACAGAGCTTTAGTTTCTACATTGATCATACAGTCTCCATTCTCCTCCCCTTCGTGACGGTTTCCTCCATCCTTGGTCAAGAGACCAAATCACCCCCCCATTCACATTACCTCCGCTATACAGCCTTACATAACCTGTTTGTTATGATTGAAGGCCCAAAGTGTGCTGTGTGCAAAATGAAGTGTTATCATTTCTGATTTATTACCTGCTTCACTGGCACTGACACGCCTGGATATTGCTGAGCGAGAGGGACAGGGAAGAGGGAGGAAGAGTGAAGCTAATGTGAAAGAAGAGCTTTAAGGAAGTCACCTTTGCTGGAAGTCATGAGTTACCACAGCTCAGCGAGCCTGACTGCATGAAGATTATAACCTCAGAGGTCACACCATGCCCGAATGGATGCTTGCTTGCAGGAGTTAGCTGGTTATATTGGTGGTTGTCAGTGTTGAGCAAAGGTGCATTTGCTGTCCCACTGTTGATTTAGATTGGAGGCCAACCGATACTGGATTTTTGAGGCTAAAGTAATGTTTCTCACACTGCAGCAAAACATCCAGAGTCATGCCATCTTTAAGCAAAATACAACTTATAATTAATTACTGCGTCAAGAGGAATAAGGGGATACTGGAAACAAGAGATGAGACAGAAAGAGAGGGAAAGGTAAAGAGGGATTTGGAGAGGGGGGTAGGCAGAAATTTCCCTCATGAAATAACAGAAGAGCTAAGGGAGAGCTGGAAGGAGAAGAGGTACAGGGAAGTAAGAAAGGATGGATGGAGAAAGAGAGGGAGGACGTGTTGGGACTTAACATGGTGCCAGTCGGCAGCTGATGGAAGTGCAAGCTGATTTGTCTACACGGCCCTGCATTCCTGTCTGCCCGTTAGTGTGGGGAATAAGGGAATTTGAAGAGAGAGAGAGAGAGAGAAATGGAAAACGAGAGAGAGCTGGAGGCTTTGAATTTGTTGTATGAAAGCAGCTGTCAGACTGTGCCTAGCAACACCATTTAAGAAGGATTCTTGGCCACATTCATAGTAATTACAGCAAAATATCTCTGCCTTTTTGATTCCGAACGAGCCTATGTGGCACAACATGGATATAACTAGGGGGCAGTTCAGAGGAATGATCGAGAGAATATCTTCTTTGTTAACACAAAATATGCCATGTGTGCTTCTTGTTAAATATAGATTAAAGGGAAATATTAAAGCTCTGCTCCACTCCTCTCTGCCTCCCATTTGAATTTTTAAGCTTTTTGAAACCACTCCATCTTATAAAGTGATTTGTATAGCATTTATTGTCAAAATGTGTCAAAATTAAGCGTGCAGCTGTGGTCATTAGCTTAACCTATTTTTACACTTTCTTTTGTTTTGTTTGTTTTTTGTATTCTGCATTATATACAGCTAATTAATAAATGCATTAAGCTTTTTCAATCCTAATCATTATTTAACCTTTGTCTGATTACAGACCCTAATGCTCACTGATGAGTTAGTTGCTTGTGTGTTCTTGGTGGAACTGAGTCATCCTAATTGAATCCAGAGCTTCATTAAGTTCACCCTGTAAATGGCACTCTCCGGTCACTGCCATGTGGTCTGTGTCAAACATAGAGACCCCTCCTATTCAGGAAGTCAGCCGCAGTCTAACCCAATCAGAGTGAGGCGCTGACGGCAGGCCAGTGAGCCCTTCAACAGTCCTCCTAATGACATTAGAGCCTCTTGATCTGCACTGATGATAACACACTCCACCAATCTCAGCCTGCATCAGCACCCACTGCACAAATGCCCAGCCCAAGCCAAGTGTGTGTATGTGTGTGTAGAGTTTGCCAGTGTGTATGTTTGAGTGACCTTACTTTGGAACCAAGGACTGTTTGAGTGCTGTACTCCCTCAAGGACTCATTCCCCGCTCACTCTGCAGTGTAGTAATGCCACCAGTGATATTGTGAGACGCAATGCAGAGATTATTATTTGAGTGCGTTTTTAGAAAAATTAGTGTGTTTGAACCCCATCTTTCTAAGGAGGATTAGTAAGTCTCAGATGTGAAAGAGGGAAAGAGAAGGAGTGGCAAAAAATGAAAGCGATTGAGTGAGGAAAGGAGATGGCAGATGCCAGCTATTTCTCTAAAATCCAGAGGGGTTGTCCAGTTGGATATTTGCCTAGATCCCTTCTTTGAAATGCTCTGACTCACTCTATGAGAGCAAAAAGGAGAGACAGAAAGATGTACAGCAAGCTAGCGAGAATGTATGTGTGACACACAAATTGTGTTTATGCCTGACACACTTATTCTGGATTCTCTATGCTTGGCTATGCTTCTTTCATATGGTATGTTTTCAGGACACATCCTTTTTTGTTGTTGCTTTTGTGCCCCCTTTTTTGCTGCTAACTCGTAGTCTGTGGACAACCATATTACTTCCGATACAATATGGAGTCACTCTTACCCAGCGATGAGGAGGATGTAACAGGGTCAAATGTACATGCTTCCACACCCAGATCACACCTCTGCTCAGGAACCCTGACCAACCAGTAGGGGTCCCCGCTAGTGGAGCAACAACAACACTGGTCCCTCGTTTTTGAACCTAACACAAAAGCAGTGTTTTCACCACCCAAGTGCCCCAACAATCGATTCTTTACAATGACATTGACCTTTCTTTCTAATATAACCCCCCAAAACATTCAAACATACCTCAACCATACTGCAGTTGCCATGCCGAGCTAAAACATTTAATATGTTGCCAAGGGATGATCATAAATGTTGCCATTTAACAAACTGAACATGGGGAGATTTGCTTGGAAATTGTAGGTGCAGATTTTAAATACTTGCTTTAATAATTAAACGTAATGTATTATTTGCAGCGTGTTGATGCTTGTAAACACTAGGCTGATTGCTATATCTGTAGTACATCATGTCAGAGTCTCTCAGTCAGTTTTCTGTCATTCATATGATATGTACCCAGTTGACAGTACAAGCCTAAGGCTTTCTTTATTATATCAACAGCTCTGTGGTGGATTAGACCTCCTAACCCCGATCTAGACAGGGTATCTGGTGACAGTAATCCATGCTGCTAATCCACGACTTGATGTAACCAAGGACACCCCGCCTTCTTTCTCTATCCCTCTGTTCTTCCTTTTTCTTTTCTGCTACTGCCTTCCTGAGAGAAATGAGTGTACCATCTGTTTTGTGTATCAGCAGGGGTTTGCTAAGCTTGATAGGCATATAAGACCTGATCACTCCATCATTACTTAAGTTTTTATCTATCTGTACACAGGTTTGTTGGGGTGTGTGTGTGTGTGAATTATCCTTCATTGTACATCTTAATTTTCTCTTGCTGTGCTTAATGGAATTTAACCACATTGATGTGTTTGTTAATGTTTGTCATTCCCCTGAAAAGGATATTAGTTGCCCCAAAAGTAATATTTTTAATTGTTGTGTAACAATGAAAATAATTGTAAGCAGCTGCCACTTTTACAAATACACACCAGAAAAAGTGAAAATAGATTTTAAGGAAATAATCTTCATTGGAAGATTAAGATAAATTACCATTTTAGCCATAAATGGGGCTGACCTTTTAAAATGCATACATGTACATGTTATTTAAGGCTGTTTGTGTGCAAGCTTAACCTGTGATAGATTTAACTAATGCTTATGTGTCTGCATTCATATGGAGACATGCCAATTTGTGCATACATTTTCGCCTAAAGTCTCAAGTAATGTATAATTGGATTTATGTGAAAGCGTGTATGTTTAGGTTGTCAGAATCCCGAGCAGCATGCTTGGATAGGAGAGAGCTGTGCTTTTCTCCCTAGCCACCAGTAAGCTGAAAAAGCCTCAGTTTACTTTGCTCTGGTTTAATTTGGTTTTTGCCAGTGTTGTAGTAAGGGGACATAATGTACTGGTGCCAAGGTATAATGCCAGTTTGTGTGTGTGTGTGTGTTGGGGGTGCATTCCTGCACTGTATGCTTGCTGTGTTTGTGTGCATTTTATGCAGACGTGTCAAGTTGGAGTGTGTGTCTTGCTGTGTTGTGGTCTGGATGTTTGTGTGTAGATTGGCGAGCCTGTGTGAGTGTGTGCATTTGTGATTGTGATTATGCTGGGTGAGTGCAGGGAGACTGTTTTCCTCCAGTCCCAGTGTGTGGCTACGATGCAGAGTGACGCTTATTCGTCTGATCAGTGCCAGAGCTCAGCAGGGGAGGCGGGTGGGTGGAGGTTTTGGGAGCACTTCACTACTCCAGTCAGTACATCCACTGATCTGGGACACACATCTCTGTCTGCTTGTTGTCTTTTTCTTCATCTGCCTCTGTCTTTTGCTCTGTCTTTTCAGTTTTTTTCTCTGGCTCCCTCACTCATTTCTTTTTACTGGCTTTTCCCACTCCCAGTCACATGCAGAGTCTCATACCAATGCAAATACTGATCATCTACTACTACTACTACTACTACTCCTTCCCACAAACCAAATCCTCCACACACCCATGCTTGTTATATCCCAGTCCAATGTCCTTACAAAAAGAGTCTCATTAACTACACTTCAACAATCCATAATTATAACTGGTGCTCCCACTGTTCACCAGTGAGGTGGCAAGCAGTACGTTACGAGAGATGTAACCAGACTGCCAAGCAGTTTAGCAGTCATATAAGAGCAGGTGCATAGCCTGAAGCAGTGTTCATGAGAGCCTTTTAAAAAGTACAACAACAGCAATTCACCACCATGACCCTTTCCAGCTGATATCATGTCAACCAGAAAGATGCATGCCCGTAACAGACAGCAGTGGCTGACAACACCATTTCCACTTGGGCAAGAGCCACAAAAGGCGCCTTAGGTCCCATGAAAACAGTAGAAAATAATAAACAAATCATTTATGATTTACCAACTTTACTATTTAAGTGCTGTAGGCGCCTGGTAATGGAGTTATTTCAAAGCAAGCAACAAAATCCTGAAATAAATTGTAAATGTTATCGGATGCAAGTGAGACTTGAAGATGGGAGAGGTGTGATCTCATCTAGTAAAAGTGCCAGCTACAGCATTCTGTACAAGTATGAGAGCAGTCGTTTTCCTGACTATCACTATCTTACATCCATCTATGCATTCAGCCATCCTTCCCTTCCGGCGCAATTCTAAGCTAATGGACACAGCACTGAGTGACTTTTCTGTAGCTGGAGAATGACATGCTCTTAACATTTCCATTACTTCTCTGACACCCTGCTGACCTTTCTTCCTGTTTCACTCTGCATGTCTGGTTCCTAGTAAACTTCACTCTTCTCCACATTCTGTTGTGTTTCTCTTAAATCTTTGTCATCATTGTGCTTCTGTGCTTCATTCAAGTGTGTTTACTTGTTTATGCAGTTGTCTTAATTGTTGTCTGTGTGTGCTAGCTAGTCATTCATTCACCTCGTTTCTCCCCGTGACAGATTACCTTAGATAAGTGTGCAAAAATGTGTTTTTTTTTCTTTATGAATATAAAGGATTATGTGTAATTACCCTACTTCTTACTCACTCATAATCTCCTAATCCCATTTGACTCATGGTGTTTTTGTGAATGTGATAGTTATTTTTAAATTTTTTTACACTGAGAAGTTAAGCTGTTTACCAAAGACTTTGACGCTTTCTTCATTTCCAAGTCATTTCTTCTACATAAATGCCTCCCCTCTGTCAGACTGTAAATAGCGGGAGATTATTTTGTCGAGTCTTGCTTTTTGTTGTGTCTCCTCCAATTGTCATGTCTGGCCTCAGTTCTCCATTACATAATCATTGCCAAAGCGAAATGCCTCCTGACCTATCCATAATAGCTTTGCCTAATACTGTTGTCCCTGAAATTAGCTTTGCAGCATCAACATACTTTATTTGAAACAGGGCAATTTGTACCAGTTGATCTTTGAACCTAACTGGGTGTTTGTGTCTGAAGTTTGGAGAATAATTTCTGACATCCAGACTATAATGTTATGTGTGAGAGACAGAACAGACAGACTGTCATCTGGTTTAGGGTGGAGGAACACATTTTATCCGTCTGCCAACACATTTCTGGTGTGCAGTCATGACTATGCCACTTCACCTGATGGAGCTCAGACACCTCCAGAAACTAATAGCTCCTCTTTTCTCTTCTCCTGGCGGTTTGGAAACTAAATGTGACTGTCTCCCCTGAAAACATGATAATACCCTTAATTGGTGAAGTCACACATGTATAAATGTAAATGCAGTTTATGTCTGTTATTATGCGATTCCTCCTGGCTGGCTGCTGACAGCGTTTTAAGAACACAGAAAACGAAACGGCAAAACAGAAACATCCCAATTATTTTCTTAGGACTGTGTTCATACTCAGTTTTCAGTCTCACAGATGGAGATAATACACACAGACACACACACGCTGTTGTTGTTGCCTACAGTTCCAGCGATACTGGAAGTGTATGTCAGGGAAAGAGTGTGGTGCTAATCATGAATTCATTAGCACTCTTTGATGTGTGTGTCTGTCTCTGTGTGTGTGTGTGTGTGTGTGGGGGGGGTGGGGTTCACAGAACTTAAAACCCCCTCAACCTTTTGCATCTGAGCTGCCACATTCACTGGCTAGTCTGTGGATGCAACACATTTTCAAATCCAGATTATGAACTATTTTGTCAGTGTAGAAGTTTTTTTACTGTCATACTGTAATTTGCACTAGTTCTCAAACATCATCACTCTCCTTTCCTTTTACCACCAGTGTCACACCTTATTTTATTATGCATATATAAGAGCAGTCAAGGGAAAAGGCATATACTAATGCCACACAACTGAACAAAGATGAACTATGTGTTAGAATAATAAGTCCCAGTGTGTGTTTATGTGTGTGTTTGTGTCTGATGTATAAATCCTTAGAACCAAAGCAAGCTTTAATTAATGGCGCGTGATGATTAGCAGGCAAAGGCAAACAGCAACTAAACGAGCTTCGCCCCCCCGTCAGGGAGGATAATTGCATTTCACCAACATGTTCATGTGGCAGACACACTGCCATTGGAGGGTACCACTGATGAGGGTATAATTATTTTCCCTTTTAGAGTTTTTAGTGTTTTTATGCTAGCAAAATTCCCATTTATTTCTCAAGGGAGACTACTTGGAGCCTTTTCTTTTCTATTTCTTTTATTTTGTTTTGTTTTGGATATCAGCTGTGTTTGAGTGCATTAGTGTTTATAGTCATGAGGATAGGTGGATGAAAAGGTGTATAGCAGCTTCTCCTGTCTCTCACTATGTCTCACACCCTTCTTTTCCCTCTTAGTCTCCCTTTGTCTTCCCTCCTTTCTCTGAGTCTCTTTATTTATTAATAACAGGATAAAGTTGTCTGGGAATTGTAGCTTGCACTATCTCCTTTCTCTAAACCTCTCTCTCTTTTGCCTATCTCTGTATTACACTTGTTCTCTCAATATTGGGTGGACACACTAACAGAAACTGCAGTTGCCCTGCAGCAAATGCCAATTTGGTGAATCTGGTAATGTTATGTTTGACTTTTGCGACAGTGTTTCGGAGGATTTAGTTAATCACTTATAACATCTTTTTCTTTGGATCCCACTGAATTTGTATTTACTGAAGGTTTATAATCAAGATATTAAGTGTTTCTATTATTTTGTCCAAAACCAGTGTTTCCTGGATTATCAATTCTCAATTTACCAGCTGTGGTAATGATGGCTCTTTGACTCACACTCATCCGTGCACAAACACTCACATCTCAACACGTCACCTTTTCTATCTCTGTATCAGTTTTTATCCCTCGCATCATCCTCTCTGGTGTCTTATCATGTGTTGAGAGGCTGTCTGCTCTGCTCTCTCTCTGCCTCTCTCTCTCTCTCTCTCTCTCTCTCTCTCTCTCAGCCTGCCAGGAGATGGTGGGGTGATTTGGTGAGATTGCAGTGAGGTTGCATTTGACACTACCACAACTTGTGATTGCTTGGATATGAACCTTAGATGAGATCTATGGCTGGATATTGTCAGGTAGCACAACCATTTATGGGTGTTCATAGTGATCATGGTAAAAAATTTCTAAAGAAATATATAATTTTTAAAGTAAAAATTCTGCAGTTGTATGGGAAAAAAATAATTATATAATATTTTTGGCTATGCCATGGAAATGAAAATATTCTCATCTTACTTTTACTTACTCTTATTTTACGTTTTTATTTTTTGCTGTGAGGTAAAAAGCAACTAAGACCTTATTCAATAGAACTGTTAATTGTTGATAGAGATTTGTATTTAGTGTGACACTCTCTCATAGCTTTGAGTGACACTTGAAAGTATTTCACCCTGTACCTAACAGCATACAGACTGTAAAAAATTTGAAAACACTAGATGTTGGTATTACTTGCACTATTTTTACGTATTTCTAGAATCATACTGTAAGCTGTAAACTTTGCTCAAGTGGATGTTAGACTGTATTTTCTTAAAGGCATAATTGATTATATGTAAGAAACATATCTTACATTTTGGTTTGTGTATGATGTAGGTCAACCACACTAGAATAACATTTTGTTGTCCCAATGCAAGATGCACTTTTAGATTAGTGACTTTTGTTCTTGTGTGTAAAACAAATACCTGGATACTACACAGGTGAACACCCCTCCTCATAATACCCAGCTTGTCACCGGAGAGGCCTAATGAGCAGGTGACACACACACAGGGGACCACCATGTTTACAGGAAAGGCTGTCATTTCCCCTTGATGATCTGTGCTGGTGTGTGTTGTTATACGGTGTGTTGGGCACTTTGACAGTATAGATAGCAGTTCTACCCACCAGAACTGGTTGGAAATTGTGTGTGTGTGTGTGTGTGTGTGTGTGTGTGTGTCCATTTGCCATAGCTGTATGTGTAAGACTTTGCAAATGACCTAAGGAGTACAGGGAAGCTTATTTCTGCAACCACTTGCATTTCCTTCCTAATTGTTCCTCGTGTGTGTGTGTGTGTGTGTGTGTGTGTG